>JAJIBD010005462.1:0-72753 GCA_021461705.1 Cryptotis parvus
TTTGATGTAAGCATACATTTTAGGAAAATTAAATTGTAGTGTTATTTCTGTAATCTGCTTGCTCACTAATACATATCAATTTTCTTCAAATGCCAACAAGTATTCATTTATATCCCACTTATCTAAATAAGTTAGATAATCAATCTCCTATTATTAAGGGGTTAGATTCTCTCTCCTCCCCCAGGTTCTCCAATATAATTAACAGTGCCGTAATGTCTATCATTTTGATCACTCTCCAAATGTTTCACCAGGTACTTGGTACATGCCAAGTTTGTATATGGCTGATGTGGACCACTTTGCCAATATTTATTTTACCAAACATGAGCATGGATGTCTTCCCATTTCTTTTGTGTTTTTATTTTGTTAATAGAGTCTTACAATTTTTAGTGTATAAATATTTCTTTGTTGGGTTAATTCCAGGTGCTTTATATATATATATATTTTTTTTGATGCAATTGCAAATGGGTTTGCCCAAAGTGTTGCAGGAGTGGTTGCAGAACATTGGCCACATCAGTAGGTGGTGATAGGAGACAGGCTTGTCTACACCCAGGGCTCTGCCTCATCGGCCCTGGATGGTTGATGATCTAACATAGGAAAGACTGGGCCCCTTATGGGATGAGCCCAGAGATATATGGTAAAGGCTGGCAAGCTACCGTGGTAATTGATATACCAAAACAGTAACAACATGGAACTCATTTCCAATGAATAGACTAGTGTTACTGGCACCTGCTCACAGAATCGATGAACAACAGGAAGACCGAGTTACAAGTGACAATTGCAAAGTGGACTAATTTATTGATTTCCTTCCATTTTCTGTAACTCAAGTGTATGTAATGAAACAAATATAGTTTTGTCTCATCCGCTACTTTACTGATTCATTAATAATATCTAGTATGATGCTGCTAAGGGTTTCTGGTTTTTTTTTTTTTTTGCTTTTTTGGGTCCACACCGGCAATGCTGGGTTTCTATTTATTTTATATTATCATGTCACCTTCAATAGTAGTTTTGATTTATTTTTTAAAATTGAACATGCTATAAATCCTTTTCTTAATTAATTGCTTGGTCTAGGACTTTTAGAAAGCTATGTTATAAGTACAGGTAAGGTGGTCAGAAAGATAGTGTAGTGGAAAGCACTTGTTAGCCAAAGAAGGTTTCAAACCATGTATGCTCTATATTTCTCAGAAACCTAGCCAGGAATGAGTGGTCACACAGAGCCAGGGGAGTAAGCCTTGAGCACCATCTTGTGTGTCTCCTACACATAGGGAAATAATAGTAGTGGCAGAATGAACATACATATCTTCTTCTAGATTTTAAGAGAAACGTTTTCAGGTTTTCAGCATTGTGTATAGTGCCAGCTGTTGGTTTTGTATATATAACCCTTATTTTTATGCTGACATATAGTTCTTTCTAATCCAAATCTGTTTATTTAATCGTAAATGGAGTTTCAATCTTATCAAATACTTGTCCAACAACTGTTGATATTATTTTATTTTGCCTTTTGATGTATAAGGTATCATATTATTTGATTTATATATGTCGTATGCTTTAAGAGTCCCTATTATGCATTCTAGTATTTACAGTAATATTTGCATTACAATCATGAAATTATTTGGTAACTTTTTTGTTTTTATATTACCACATTCATTTTTTAAAAACAATTTATTATATCACTGTGAGACTTAGAACAATCTGTCCAAAAGCTGTTCATAACTGGTTTTCAGTCATGCAGTGTTCCCACACTCATCACCAGTGCACTACCACCTCAATGTCCCAAATTTTACTCCACTGCCTAAGCCTGCCTCCATGACAGGTACATTCTCTTTCTCTGTCTCTGAATCTCTTTGTCTCTGTACCTGTCTCTCTCACTGTCTGTCTCTCTCTCTTCTTTTTAGGTATTGTCTCCGCAGCGTTAATTGGTTATGTAAATTGCTTTAAAGACCTAATAAAATTCATATATCATAGTAAACTTTGCACTGTTTTAATAAAAATGGTTTAGGGCTCATTAAGTTTCATGTTATGAACTTTGTGAACTGGGACCTTTCATGTGAGAAGTGCCTGTGAGTATTTTTGGAATATAACACTACCTGTATTAGGTTACTATCTGGTTGATTTTCAAGTTAATTAAAGAAAAATTATCGGAGTCTGTTGACTGGGTCTAAGCAGGTAGTTGTGTAGGAGGAGTTATTTTCTTTTTTATTATTTTTTTCTGGGCCACCCAAAGTTCTCAGTGATTATTCCTGCCTCTCTGCTCAGGGATCACTCCTGGTAATTTTAGGAGACTCTGAAATTTCAGGGATCAAACCCAGGTTGGCTATAAACAAGGCAGGTGCTTTATCCTATACTCTCTATCTGGCTCCTGGAAGTTCAAATGGGGCTACATATAAGGAAAAATTCTTCGTAGCTGTCTTTGAAAATAGAGGAAAACATGTATGTAGGACCAGAATGTAGCCTTGTGGAAATCAGAGCGACTTCTATTGGGAAGATAGAAAAAAAATCAAAATCAAAATGGCGTGGAAAGCAGCTCTGATGTTGAAATGGGGAAATATACTTCTAAGACCTTGAAGGGTGGTTGATAAGACCCTGAGCATTGAAGCTTGTTGGGAGTTGCTGGGGTCCCCAACAATATCAGGGAGCGAGTTTCCTTTTATCTTTTTTTTTACATTTTTATTATACCACCGTGAGATACACAATTACAACGTTGTTCACGCTTGGGGTTTCGGTCACATAGTGTTCCAGCACCCCGCCCTCCACCAGTGCCCCTCAGCCACCACCCATGTCCCCAATTCCCTCCCCTCCCACATCCTGCCTAAATGGCAGGTTCTTTATCTCCCTCTCCTCTCCCTCTCTCTCTCCTCCTTCTCCCACACATTGTAGGTTGCACTCGATACACTTAGAAGCCATCACTTGCATTTTTTTGTCTGTATTTAATGCTCAGTTCTATGTTAGTATCAGAACTTCAGACATTTATTCACTCATGTTCCTTTCTCTATCTAAACCAACCTCACAGCTCCACTGCTTGTAGTAATTTCCACTTTTGGTAAGATCACCTAGTATATTTATGTCATGCAAATAAATGCAGTCATTCTATGTCTCTCTCTTTCCTTCTGACTAATTTCACTCAACATGATTCTTTCCATATCCATCCATTTATAGCAAAATTCCATAACTTCATTTTTTTCTGACAGCTGCATAGTATTCCATTGTGTAGATGTACCACAGTTTCTTTATCCAGTCATCAGTTCTCGGGCATACTGGTTGTTTCCAGGTTCTGGCTATTGTGAACAGTGCTGCTATGAAAATAAAAGTGGGGATTGTGTTTCCGCTGTGCGTTTTGGCTTTCCAGGGTATATTCCCAGGAGGCGGTATGGCTGGGTCAAGGGAGCTCAATTTCTAGTCTTTGGAGGAATGTCCATATTGTTTTCCAGAAAGGTTGTACAAGTCGACATTCCCACCAACAGTGTATGAGAGTCCCCTTTTCCCCACATCCACGCCAGCACTTGTTGCTTTTACCCTTTTGGATATGGGCCATTCTCTGTGGTGTGAGGTGATATCTCATTGTTGTTTTTGATTTGCATCTCTCTGATGATTAGTGATGATGAGCATTTTTTCATATGCCTTTTTGGCCATTCGGTTCTTCCTTGTCAAAGTTTCTGTTCATCTCCTCTCCCCATTTTCTAATGGGGTTGGCTATTTTTTCTATATAGCTGTACCAGTGCCTGATATATCCTGGATATTAACCCCTTATCAGATGGGTATTGGGTGAATATTCTTTCCCATTCTGTGGACTGTCTTTCTATCTTGGTCACTGTTTCTTTCGAGGTGCAGAAGCTCTTCAGTTTCATGTAGTCCCATATATTTATATTTTCTTCTAGTTGCTTTGTTAATGGTGTTTCACCTTTGAAGATGTCTTTAGCATTCGATGTCGTGGAGGGTTTTCCTATATTTTCTTCAGCGTACTTTATGGATTCAGGTCTGACATTGAGATCTTTAATCCAGTTTGAACTGATTTTTGTGCAAGGTGTTAGACACAGGTCCAAATTCATTTTTTTACATGTAGCTGTCCAGTTTTCCCAGCACCACTTGTTGAAGAGGCTTTCCCTTACTCCAGTTTGGACTCTTTTGCACCTTTATCAAAGATTAACTGATCATGTCTTTGAGGGTGGGTGTCAGGATACTCAACTCTATTCCATAGGTCCACCGGTCTGTTTTTATTCCAGTACCACGCTGTTTTAATTACTGCTGCTTTGTAGTACAGTTTGAGGTTGGGAAAGGTGATGCCTCCCATCTTCTTCTTCCCAAGAGATTGCTTTAGCTATCCGTGGGGGCTTATTATTTCCATACAATTTCAGAAGTGTTTGGTCAATTTCTTTAAAGAATGTCATGGGAATCCTTATAGGAACGCATTGAATCTGTACAAAGCTCTAGGGAGTATTACCATCTTGACAATGTTAATTCTTCCTTTATTTATTTATTATTTTATTTTTAATTAATTTTTATTTTCCAATTACAAAGATATACAATTAAAAAGTTCATATTTGGGTTTTGGTCATACAGTGTTCCAGCACCCGTCCCTCCACCAGTGCCCATCTCCCACCACCAACATCCCGGTTCCCTCCCCCTCCCCCAGCCCTCCTCCATGGCAGGTTCTTTATTTCTTTCCCTTTTTCTCTCTCTTTCTCTTTTCCTTCCTCTCCAGACTATGGATTACAGAACATACATTAAAAGGTTGTCATGTGTATCCTTTTTGCCTCTATTTAATGCTCAGTTCTAGGTTGGCATTAGTACCCTCGACAATTATTAGCACACTGTTCCATTCTCTGTCTCACCTAACCTCTGACTCCCACACGTTTGTGATAATTTCCACCTTTGACAGGACCTCCTGATGTATGTTTCACTTGACCTTGGATATTGGTATCATAATATGTACCTATATATTTATGTCATGCAAATAAATGCAGTCATTCTGTATCTGTCTCTCTCCTTCTGGCTAATTTCGCTCAACATAATCTTCTCCATGTCCATCCATTTGTAGGCAAAATTTTATAACTTCATTTTTCCTAACAGCTGCATAGTATTCCATTGTGTAGATGTACCAAAGCTCTTTTATCCAGTCATCGATTTTCGGGCACTCTGGTTGCTTCCAGATTCTGGCTATTGTGAATAATGCTGCTATGAACATGAAAGTAGGGATGGTGTTTCCGCTGCGTATTTTTGGTTTCCCAGAGTAGATTCCCAGGAGTGGTATGGCTGGGTCAAATGGGAGTTCAATTTCTAGTCTTTGGAGGAATGTCCATATTGTTTTTCCAGAAAGGCTGTACCAGCCGGCATTCCCACCAAAAATGGATGAGTGTCCCCTTTTTCCCCACACCCACGCCAGCACTTGTTGTTCTTGCTCTTTTGAATATGTGCCAGTCTCTGTGGTGTAAAGTGGTATCTCATTGTTGTTTTGATTTGCATCTCTCTGATGATTAGTGATGATGAGCATTTTTTCATATGTTTTTTTGCCATTCGAATTTCTTCCTTGCTGAAGTTTCTGTTCATTTCTTCTCCCCCATTTTTTGATGGGGTTGTTTGTTTTCTTCTTGTAAAGTTCTACCAGTGCCTGATATATCCTGGATATTAACCCCTTATCAGATGGGTATTGGGTGAATATTCTTTCCCATTCTGTGGACTGCTTTTTGTATCTTAGTCACTGTTTCTTTTGAGGTGCAGAAGCTTTTTAGTTTCATGTAGTCCCATATATTTATCTTTTCTTCTAGTTGCTTTGTTAGTGATGTTTCACCTTTGAAGATGCCTTTAGCTTCAATGTCATGGAGGGTTTTTCCTATATTTTCTTCAATGTACTTTATGGATTCAAGTCTGATATTGAGATCTTTAATCCATTTTGATCTGATTTTTTGTGCATGGTGTTAGACACAGGTCCAAATTCATTTTTTACATGTCGCTGCCCAGTTTTCCCAACACCACTTGTTGAAGAGGCTTTCCCTTACTCCATTTTAGACTCGTTGCACCTTTATCAAAGATTAAATGATCATGTGTTTGAGGTTGGGTGTCAGGATACTCAATTCTATTCCATAGGTCCACAGGTCTGTTTTTATTCCAATACCATGCTGTTTTAATTACTACTGCCTTGTAGTACAGTTTGAAGTTGGGAAAGGTGATGCCTCCCATCTTCTTTTTCCGAGGATTGCTTTAGCTATCCTTGGGGGTTTATTGTTCCATACAAATTTCAGGAGCGTTTGGTCAATTTCTTTGAAGAATGTCATGGGTATCCTCATAGGGACTGCATTGAATCTGTACAGAGCTCTAGGGAGTATTACCATTTTGACAATGTTGATTCTCCCCATCCATGAGCAGGGAATGTGTTTCCATTTCCTTGTGTCCTCTTTTATCTCTTGGAGCAGTGTCTTGTAGTTTCTCTTTGTACAGGTCCTTTACACACTTGGGTAAGTTGATTCCTAGGTATTTGATTTTCTGTGGCACAATTGTGAATGGAATTGTTTCCTTAATATCCCTTTCTTCTCTTTCGTTATTTGTATATAGGGAAAGCCACCGACTTTTTGGGTGTTGATTTTGTATCCTGCCACTCTACTATATGGGAGTATTACCATCTTAACAATGTTAATTCTCCCCCATCCATGAGCCAGGGAATGTGTTTCCATTTCCTCGTGTCCTCTTTTATTTCTTGAAGCAGTGTCTTGTAGTTCTCTTTGTATAGGTCCTTTACACACTTGGTTAAGCTGATTCCTAGGTATTTGATTTTCTGTGTCTCAATTGTGAATGGAATCGATTTCTTAATATCCCTTTCTTCTCTTTTCGTTATTTGTGTATAGGAAAGCCACCGACTTTTGGGTATTGATTTTGTACCCTGCCACTCTACTATACCTATCTATTGTTTCTAAGAGTTTTTGGGTCGAGAGTTTAGGGTTCTCTAGGTATAATATCATGTCATCTGCAAATAATGATAGCTTGATTTCTTCCTTGCCTATCTGGGTGCCCTTAATGTCCTTTTCTTCTCTGATTGCTATGGCGAGTACCTCCAGTACTATATTGAATAAAAGAGGTGAGAGAGGGCAACCATGTCGTGTTCCTGATCTTAAGGGGAAGGCTTTCAATTTTTCCCCATTGAGAATGATACTCGCTGTGGGCTTTTGGTAGATGGCTTTGACTATCTTGAGGAAGCTTCCTTCAATTCCCATTTTCTGGAGGGTTTTAATCATGAATGGGTGCTGGATCTTGTCAAATGCTTTTTCTGCATCTATCGATAGGACCATATGGTTTTTATTTTTTCTCTTATTGATGTGATGTATTATGTTGATTGATTTGCGAATGTTGAACCATCCTTGCATTCCCGGGATGAATCCTACTTGGTCATGATGTATGATTTTTTGATGAGTCTTTGGATTCTGTTTGCTAGTATTTTGTTGAAGATCTTAGCATCTGTGTTCATCAAGGAGATTGGTCTGTAATTTTCCTTCTTTGTATTGTCTCTCCCTGCTTTGGGTATCATGGTGATATGCGCCTCGTAGAAGCTGTTTGGGAGTGTTTCTGTTTCTTCTATTTCCTGGAAGAGCTTGAACAGGACTGGCAGTAGGTCCTCCTTAAAGGTTTGGTAGAATTCGCCAGTGAACCCATCTGGACCTGGGCTTTTGTGTTTGGGCAGACTTTTAATTACTGTTTCAATTTCCCGATGGTGATAGGCTTATTTAGGTATTGAAGGTCTTCTTGTTTCAATCGTGAGAGGTTATAGGACTTCAGGAATTTATCCATTTCTTCTAGGTTCTCATGTTTTGTGGCATACAGGTTCTCAAAATAACCTCTGATGATCTTTTGTATTTCTGTTTTTTCTGTTGTGATGTCACCATTTTCATTTCTGATTCTGTTTATTTGGGTTCTCTCTTTCCCTGTCCTTACAAGTCTTGCCAGTGGCTTGTCGATCTTGTTTAATTTTTTCAAAAAACCAGCTCTTGGTTTCATTAATCTTTCGGATTGTTTTTTTTGGTTTCCAGGTCGTTGATTTCCTCCCTAAGTTTCACTATTTCCTTCCTTCTGCCTGGGTTGGGCTTCCCTTGTTGGTCTTTTTTCTAATATTTTCAGCTGTGAGGTCAGGTTATTTATATGGGCCCTTTCTTCTTTTCTGATGAATGCTTGCAGAGCTATGAACTTTCCTCTTAACACAGCTTTTGCTGTGTCCCACAAGTTCTGATACTTGGTATCTTCATTGTCATTTGTTTCTAAGAATCTTTTGATTTCCTGTTTGATTTCTTCTATGACCCATTTGTTGTTCAGCAGTGAGCTGTTTAGTTTCCAGGTGTTTGGTTTAGCTCCCTGCTTCTGTGTATGGTTCACTACTATTTTCAGTGCATCGTGATCTGAAAAGATAGTCGACACAATTTCAATCTTTTTTATTTTATTGAGGTATGCTTTGTGGCTCAGTATATGGTCTATCTTGGAGTATGTTCCATGTGCACTGGAAAAAAAAGTGTATTCAGCTTTTTTTGGGATGAAAAGCCCTGTATATATCAACCAGCTCTCTTTCTTCTATTTCTTCCTTCAGGTCCAGTATTTCCCTGGTGAGTTTCAGCCTCGTCGATCTATCCATAGTCGATAAGGCAGTGTTGAAGTCTCCGACTATTATTGTGCTACTGTTAATGTCTTCTTTGAGGTCTATTAATAGTCGTTTTAAGTATTTTGCTGACCCCTCGTTTGGCGCATATATGTTTAGCAGTGTGATTTCTTCCTGGTATACATACCCCTTAATTATTAAGAAATGGCCTTCATTGTCCCTTTTGACCTTTTTCAGCCTGAAATCTATATTGTCAGATACGAGTATGGCCACACCCGCCTTTTTGGAGGGGTTGTTTGTGTGGAGAATGGTCTTCTAGCCTTTGACTTTGAGTCTGTGTTTGCTCTGGTTATTCAGATGTGTTTCTTGTAGGCAGCAGAATGTTGGATTCAGTTTTTTAATCCATTTTGCCACCCTGTGTCTCTTAATTGGTGCATTTAGACCGTTGACATTGAGAAAGATTATTGTCATTGGATTTTGTGCCATCTTTCTGTTTAACGTTGTTGTGGTTTTGGGTTGTCTTATTTTACAATAGACCCTTCAATCCCTTCTTTTAGAGTTGGTTTTGAGTCTATGAATTTCTTGAGTTGTTGTTTATCCATGAAGTTGTGTATCTTTCCTTCGCATCTGTAAAGTAAGTCTAGCTGGGTAAAGAATTCTTGGTGAGGCCTGGAGTTCATTGAGTCTTTTCACTATATCCCACCATTGTTTTTTGGGCTTGGAGTGTTTCATCTGAGAAGTCTGCTGTAAATCTCAGGGATGCTCCTTTGTATGTGATTTCCTTCTTTGATCTTGCTGCTTTCAGTATTCTATCTCTGTCTATCGTTTTTGTCATTTTAATAAGGATGTGTCTTGGAGTATTCTTATTGGGGTTTCTTTTAGCTGGTATCCTTCGGACCTCCTGTATCTGGGAGCATGCTTTCTTCAGTTCGGGAAACTTCAGCGATGATGGCTTTGACAGTATCGTCTTCATCAGGGTTTTCTTCTTGACCTTCTGGCACCCCAATGATGCATATATTGTTCCTTTTGGCTTCATCCCGATTTTCTCTGGTAGTCTGTTCGATTGATTGTGAGTCTTTTTTCCATCTTCTGGTGTTGTCTACAGAATCTCTGAACCTCGTCTTCGAGATCACTAATTCTTTCTTCCGTAGCTGTTACTCTGCTTTGGAGGCCTTCTCCTGTGTTTTTCAGTTCACTTACCTCCTTTTTAATATCTGTCATTTCTGCTTGTACTTTGGTCTGAAATTTTCTCAATTCTGCTCTCTATTCCTCTTGTACTTTACTGAGTTTGTATTCCATTGTTTCTTTTATTTCCTTGTACATCTTTAACAGTTGCTTACGAAATTCCTTTTCAGAGAGGTTATATAGCTCATCGTTATTGCTGGACTCATCGGTATTAATAACTTCAATCGTAGAGCTTGAAGGACTTTTTGCTGCTTTACCATAATGACTATCGCAGGTTGAAAATGAGTGTTCTGGGTGACTAGTCAGTAAAGTTAGTAGGTGTCTGAATTACTTTGCAGCTAGGGACGTATAGCAAAGAGTGTAGGGGACAATGCTCAATGTTCTGTCAGGTAGATAGAATATAATAACTGTCCGCGAGGTTTTGAATTTTGAGGTGTCTGTGGGTGTTTCCGGTGTCAGGGGGTCAGGGTGGAGGTCTTGCAGTGGGAGTTCCTGCGCCCGATGGGTGGGGGTGAGTACCCTCCTCAAAGCTGGAGCCGTTTCTCCTGGATCCCAGTGGTCAGGGGCTGCCGCCCGGCGGGACGCACCTGGTGGGAAGAGCGCAGGGATCTGCTGGGCGTCGGGGCTGGATGGCGTCAGAGGGAGTTCCTGCGCCGATGGGTGCGGGTGGGTACCCTCCTCAAAGCTGGAGCCGTTTCTCCTGGAGCCCAGTGGTCAGGGGCTGCCGCCGGGGAGCGCACCTGGTGGGAAGAGTGCAGGGATCTGCTGGGCCTCCCTTTTATCTTAAGGTCTGGCATCAGACAGACAAACCACAAGTTCAGCATAGTTCCAAAAGGCTTTTACTAATAACCAATAATTAAACAAGATCTGCTACTATAATCCAAAATAATGGGATTTCCCAGACTACTAGTTCGGCCCAGTCATCCAGTCATGCACTCAGGCCCAGGTCTTGACCAAAATGGATGGCTCTTCCCCAAGTCCAGTCTCTTTATATATCCCAAACCCAAAATCCTTTCTTCAGGGTGGATTGCATCAACAAAGATCAATGAGCCAGCTTTTAGGAGTAGATATTAGGTGGTGCCACAGCTCTGGTTCAGGACTAAACAAATGATTATGCCAGGTAGTTTCTTCCTCTGAGATTATGTCTTACGTCAAAAGGCTGAGGAGAGAGAGAGAGAGAGAGAGAGAGAGAGAGAGAGAGAGAGAGAGAGAGAGAGAGAGAAGGCTGGTATAAAGAAATACATCTTAATGTAAGTATATTCTTGGTGAGAATCACATCATAATTTCATGCCATGGACGTCATGCAATATAGATGGTACCCACAAGGTCCTTATTTCTACTCTGCACCAGGGTAATTCTGAGTATCCTACCCTCTGTTTACTAAAAGGGTCATGCTCACTTACCTGATAGCAAACTAGCAGGATCCTTCCTTTAATCTTGGCAAACTGATAAACAGTAGTCTCAAAGAATCCAGAGTGGTAGTCTCCTGGTAAATTCTAACTGTCCCATGCTGCAATCAGTGGGTGTTAAGAGGAATTGTGCCAAATCTAGATAGCATTGACATTATAGTAGAAATGATAATACCTCAAGAGTTATTCAGAGTGAAAATGACTGCTGCAGCTGCCACACCCTCCATCAGTGTTTGTACAAAAAGAGAGATCTCTTTAGCATGAACCCTGGCTTAAAGGCATGTAAATAGCTTAAAATGTAAGTGGCTTAAACAGCATAGATACAAAGCTGACTATTCCCTGTCATCCAACAGAAGCCTGTCATGTTGTGTCTAGACCTCTGATCTACAGCATTTTGAGCTATTAAATAGGAGTTGTATTAGACTATGAATTTTTATAAGTATTTTATTATACCACTGTGAGATATACAGTTACAAAGATGTTCATATTTGGGTTTTGGTCATACAGTGTTCCAGCACCCCATCCCTCCACCAGTGCCCATCTCCCACCACCAACATCCCGGGTTCTCTCCGCCCTCCCCCAGCCCTCCTCCATGGCAGGTTCTTTATTTCTTTTCCCTTTCTCTCTATCTCTTTCTCTTTTTCCTTCCCTTCCAGGTTGCGGATTACAGAACATACATTAAAGGGTTGTCATGTATATCTTTTTGCCTGTATTTAATGCTCAGTTCTAGGTTGGTATTAGTACTTTCGACAATTGTTAGCACACTGTTCCATTTTCTTAGACTATGAATTTTTGCTGTACTTTATAGCACAATAACTATACTTCAATTTCTATTGATTAAAAACTTCATTTTTAGAAATATCAATAAAGTACCAATATTATAGTATGGATTCTATTGGTACTTATTGGTAAATGTATTTCTAAAGTGCATTGATCAAAGCTCTCATCCACAGGCCAGGCGATAGCCCAGAGGGTAGGGCGTTTGCCTTGCACGCGGCCGGCCTGTGCCAGCCTGGGTTCAATCTCCAGCATCCCATATGGTCCCCAGGCACCACCAGGAGTAATTCCTGAGTGCAGAGCCAGGAGAAACCCCTGAGCATTGCTGGGTGTGACCCATAAAAGCAAAAAAAAAATAGACAAAGCTCTCATCCAGAATCCTTCAATAGAATCTTTCAGCAAGGATTAGAAGAAAGAACTTTGTTAATTGACTAGAAAACTGAATAGTTAACAGAATCTCTGGATCAATCAGAGAACAAGACTTAGATTCTAGACTTCCAGAAACAAAACAACCTGTTGGGTGTGCCTACCCACACCTGGGATCATCCTAATGAAAGTATACTGTGGCTGTAGCACTGCTAACACAAGTCTGAAGCTCTACAAGCTACAGATGTCCTGGAAAAATAAAATTCCTCTGCCACCCAGCTTGTTGTAAGATCTAGTTTTCTTTTCAACAGTAGCTGTCTTACGTTGCTTACTTACACCACTGGCTCATGCTGCTTAGTTTCTTCCTTGTAATATGTAGATGCATTTGCTTAGTGAAAAATAAGACCACATATCAGACATTATATCCAACAAAGGTAGAAACACTTGTTCTTAAGGGTTCTATCCTCTAATCTAGGAAAACAAGCTAGACCAGGTAAATGGGGATTGAATGTGATTTTTTTTTTTTTTTTTGCTTTTTGGGTCACATCCTGCAATGCTCAGGGGCTTACTCCTGGCTCTGCAGTCCTGGCGGTGCTCAGGGGACCATATGGGGTGCTGGGGACTGAACCCAGGCCGGCACAGGCCGGCCGCGTGCAAGGCAAACACCCTACCCGCTGGGCTATCGCTCCAGCCCTGAATGTGATAATTTTTAATACGTTACTTCGCACATTTAATTTTTTGTTGCTATTGTAAAAATTACCATTTACCTTTAAAATTAATACTCTTCATTTTTGTAACATAACCTTGTGATTTTGGTCTTTCTAAACTTTCAAAAACCTTTTATAATATCTCAATTCTTTTTTTGTGATTTTAGCTAATGATATAGTAAAAGGAATACCTAAAAACATTTGGAATATTTAGGAAGATCTTGCTTTGCATGACCTTAAATGTTTGAACTCCAGTTACCACTGTTAGATTTAATAATACCAGTCCCCAAACAACACAGTTCAAATTTCACCTACAGTGAGATATTAACTGTGAGTTATTGAAGTTAAAATTTTCTGCTAGCTCTTCAGTCCACAAATCACTGTCTAATATGCACATGATGATCAGTGATCAATCACATTAATTGTTTTCAAAGTCTGTTGGTTATTTGTCAGTGTGCACCTATTACTCTATTCATGCAAAGACAGTGAAGCATAGTCATACTGTCATATTGTCTTCAAGTGATAAACCCATGGGGCATTTTTCTAGGATAAATAATTGTACAAGGAAATTAGCCAACAAAGATGAGAGTGTAGCAAAGAAGAAAAAAGTGATTAACACTGAACATATAACTTGATTTGAATATAAACAGAATTCAGACATGACCGACTAAACTGCAGCAGGGAACACTGCCTTCTGAAACATAGCTAGAAAATCACTGATACATCATAAGAAAACTTCCTTAGCTGAAAATGTGGTTTGCTTTGAAGAACCATATATTTGAGTATTATGTGACTATGTATCATACAGATAAAAAATTAATAAGGAAATAGTGATGTTAGAATAATTGAACAAATGGGTTATATATATTTACATATATAATGTGAGTAATAGATATATGATATGATAGATATATATTTATATTCTCATATATATGAGGAATAGATAATATATCTCATTCTCATTTATACAGATAAATATATATATATATATGAGAGTTATCCCAAAAGAAGTGAATATATATTTTGTTTGCGGTACATGGAACACTCTCAAAGATAATGTCATATATTAGTTCACAAAAGTCTTAGTATATTTGTGAATATAAAATTTTATCAAGCATCTTTTATTCCAGTGATAAAACTCTAGATCATAAATAAGAGGAATTCCAAATTTAGAAGAATTGCAAATTTGGAGACCAGATATCTTATTTATGAACAACTATTTAGCCAATGAAGAAGTTGAAGAAGAAATTAAAATTATTTGTAGAATAAAAAAAGGAAAGATATGAGCTATCAGATTCTATTGATACAGCAAAAGTGATATCAAGAGAGACATTGATAACAATACAGGTCCACATACAAAGTAATTAAGACAATGTGGTATTGGTATAGAGACAGACCCGTAGACCTATGAAATAGAACTGAGTATCCTGAAACACACTCTCAAATATACAACCACTTACTCTTTGATAAAGGAGCAAAAAAATATTAAGTGGAGCAAAAAAAGCCTCTTCAACAAATGGTGCTGGGAAAACTGGGCAGTTGCGTGTAAAAAATGAACTTAGACTTCCTTCTAACACCATGCACAAAAAGTCAGATCAAAATGGATTATAGATCTCATCAGACATGAATCTATAAGGTACATAGAAGGAAACATAGGAAAACGGCTCTACGACATCGGAACTGAAAGTATCTTTAAAGACGACACACCACTGACCAAGCAAATGGAAGCAAAGATAAACAAATAGGATTATATAAAATTGAAAAGCTTCTGCACCTCAAAAGAAACAGTGACCAAGATACTTGACTTTCCATAAATAGAATTAAATGAAATCAGAGAATTCATTATCTGTTAATATATTCTGGGTTGAATTATCTAAATAATTTCCTCAGTTGTGGACTCTGGCTTAGATCTCACCATATACTCAAGAAAATGAACAGAATTTTTAAAAAAATGGATGGGCCGGAGCGATAGTCCAGCGGGTAGGGTGTTTGCCTTGCACACAGTCGGCCCGTGCTGGCCTTGGTTTGATCCCCGACATCCTCCAGGGGATGCTCCTCGAGCATATGGTCCCCCCGAGCACCGTCAGGAGTAACCCCTGAGCATCGCTGGGTGTGACCCCAAAAGCAAAAAAAAAAAGTGGAGGCAAAGTACAAAAAATTATATTCCATTAAAATTATTTTATTAAGTCACCATGTCATGCAGTTAGAAGGCTGTTCATGATTGGGTTTCAGTCACACACTCATCCAACACCCATCACTCCATCAGTGCATGTTTCCTACCTCCAATGTGCCCCTTTACCCTCCTGACCTTCCAGCCTGTCTCTAGGGCAGGCACTTTCCTTTCTCTCTCTCTCTCTCTCTCTCTCTCTCTCTCCCATTGGGAATTATAGTTTCAAAAGAGCTATGCTTGGAATATCACGCCTCACTTAAGTGAGAGAAGGAATCCGGAGTTCCAACTTCCGTTGATGATCAAGAGTCAGGGATGCTGTCTCATTTGCCAAGGCGTCGAAA
Organism: Cryptotis parvus; assembly: GCA_021461705.1. NCBI lineage: Eukaryota > Metazoa > Chordata > Mammalia > Eulipotyphla > Soricidae > Cryptotis > Cryptotis parvus. The sequence goes on from JAJIBD010005462.1 coordinate 15,522, forward strand.
ATCAGATGGGTTGGACATGTAATGCAACTTGGAGACAATGACTGGACTAGAGTCGTTGCTGACTGGACTCCACAGGATGTCAAAAGATCACGTGGTTGCCCACCTACAAATGGTCAGACTTCTTTGTCAAGACCCTGAACAAACGGTTTGAGGCTCTTCATATTCCTGGAGCAAGCAGATGCCATCAGGCTACACTGGCATGTGACAGGGACAAATAGAAACAGTGGTGCCCGCTTGAGCAAATCGATGAATAATGGAATGTCAAGTGATCAAGTGAACACCAATATTAAGAGGTTATCATTCTTTATCCTTTATCTATTCTGCACATGTTTTTTACACAGTGATCATTTACCACTGTCGTTTTAAAAATATATTTTATTATACCACCATGAGATAAACAATTACAAAAATGTTCATGTTTGGGTTTCAGTCATACAGTATTCCAGCACCCATCCTTCCACCAGTGTCCATTTCCCACACCCAATGTCCTTGATTCCCTCCCCACCCCTAGCCTGCCCCTATAGCAAGTACTTTATCTCTTTTCTCTCTTTATCTTTCTCTCTTTCTTTTTTTTCTCTTCCTTCTCTTACATATTATGAATTGTAATACATATACTTAGTGGTTATTATGTGTATCTTTTTGCCTGTATTTAATGCTAAGTTCTATGTACCACTGTATTTGTGATAGTGATCCCTTCCTTATCCCAACTGCCTCCCAACTGTCTTTTCCCCAAGAGGTTTTGAAGTAGGTTTCCAAGCATGGACACAATTTTTGTCCTCTTTGCTGTTGTTTCTACTGTCCAAAAGGCTTTTACTAATAACCAATAATTAAACAAGATCTGCTACTATAATCCAAAATAATGGGATTTCATATTGATTTCATATTTTGTTTTTTTTAACACCCCACAAATGAGTCCAGTCATTCTGTGTTTGTCCATCTCTTTATTCATTTAACTCAACATGATACTCTCCATATTCATCCATTTGAATTATATTTCATTTTGACTGTCTGTTTTACCTAACCTAGCATTTAAGCTGTTATTGTAAGTGATAGCGATCCCTTTTTCAGGGCATCTAAATATGATAGGCAGTGGCTCATTATAGAAATAATGGATGATGAAAAATTAATAATGTTGGCTTCAAATGAAAAAATCATCTCCAGGGAAGGTCACTAGATTCTTTTATTATTAAAACTGGCTAAACTAGCATACAGATCCTGAAAGTGTCTGATAGTGAGAATGTGAATTGATTTGGACTTCTAACCTAGAATAATATTTTATATAATTTAGATTGCGTCAGAAGGTACATTGGATTTTATCAAATATCAACTTTTGGCATAGATATAATAAAGGCCCATGCTTCTTTTGCCTTGCTTCTTCCCAAAGCTTCATGCAATTTTTCATTTTTATCTTTTTCTGCCATTGTTGTGCTTATTTTAATATCTTTCTCTCCAAAGTGATTTATATAAATTGTCTTCACAAAAATACAGCAAAACTACTCTATGATTGCTATTGAGTGAATGATTTTTAATTTGTGATGTGAAAGTCTTGGGAACAAATGCAACTCTGATAAAGTCCTTGGTTGTTCCTGTTATTTTGTTCATCACAATAACCGAATGGGTCCCTTTATTCATATAGTCATGCCAGTCAACATAGATTTAGACATATTTCATGTCTAAGGAAATGGCATATCAATGGATAAATTGCTAAATATACTGTGTTTAATATTTGAATTAATTTATGGCAGTATGTTTTGCTTTTTAATAAAAGCTTATTTTCCTAAAGAAATGAAGTCTTACTTATAAACGAAATGGAATAAAAAAGAAAGAAAGTTGTAATGTGATAATTATCAATGGCTATAACTCATTGTAATGGTCATTTCACTTTTTTTTCAGTGAAGTAAAATGGATTTTATTAAGGAGGTTTTAGGATGGGGAAGGAATAGGGAGAGAGAGAAAGAAAGACAAGAGAGAGAGAGAGAGAGAGTACACATCTCAAGAGGGGAGATGCGGGCTGCTCCCAAGGCAGAGAGCTAGGCTCACTTTTTAAATTTTGTAAATATTTGGACAAAGATGGGCATACAAAGCCTAGCATGCAAATCAAATCTCATTTCTTGCAAAGGAAATAGAACTTTTTGAACTTTGTTTTTCATTGAAGTAATGCTGGCTTTGAAAAATGTAAATTTGTGTATGTTTTAGGACAACAGTGTTACCACAGCACACCCACGGCTGAAGAGCATGTTCCGCCAGCACTGCCCATTTGGCTCTTCCAGCCCCTTTCCCCACCCGCTTAGTCACCGCCTTTCAGTGGTCAGTAAAGAAGTGTTTGTTTCATACAAAATTGTCTTTCAGAAATCTACTCTGGATTAAAGCTTTAATCATATTCCATGAGATATTCTCCTTTACTCAGGAAAAAAAGGAAATGATACCAGGGGTTTCTCTTTTCACTTTACATTGTAATAGAGACATTAGTCCACAAATAGTATATCCACATTACTATATTGAAATCAGCCCATAGCAATAGAGTGAATAGATATAATTTTATTCAAGGGTCAACTTGGACGAAATACCTTTTATATCAGTTACTACTTATATAGAAAATCTAATTTTGTGAGATTTTTATGTGGTTTCTTTTTATTTTTATTTTATTATACCACCGTGAGATATACAATTACAAAGATGTTCGTAAATGGATCTCAGTCATACAGTGTTCCAGCACCCATCCCTCTACCAGTGCCACAGTCTCACCACCAATGTCCCCACATTCCCTCCCACCCTCCCCCAGCCTACCTTTATAACAACCTTTATAGCAGGCACTTTTTCTTTTCCCTCTCTTTCTCTCATCTCCCGTCCACTCTCTCTGTCTCTGTATCTGTTTCTTCTCTTACACATTGTGGCTTGCCCTGCAGACATTTAGGGTTTATCATATAAGTCTCTTTGTGTATATTCAATGCTGAGTTCTAGTCTGGCATTGCCATTTCCCACAATTAGTAGAACACTGGTATATATTTATACCCCATTAATGAATGCAGTCATTCTATAGCTGTACTTTTTACTTATGACTAATTTCACTCAGCATGATAGTTTCCATGTTCTTCAATTTGCAGGTAAATTTCATGACTTCTTCTTTTCTGACAGCTGCATAGTGCTCTATTGTGTAGATGTACCACAGTTTTTTTTTAGCCAGTATTCTGTTCTCAGACATTTAGGTTGTTTCCATATTCTGACTATTGTGAATAGAGTTGCGATGAATATGAATATAGAAGTACAGATAGTTTTACTGCTGGGTATTTTTTGGGTTCCAGGGTATATTACCAGGAGTGGTATTGCTGGGTGGAATGGGAGCTCAATATCTAGTTTTCAGAGGAATGTCCATGTTGTTCTCCGAAAGGACTGGACCAGTAGACACTCCCACCAACAGTGGATAAGAGTCCCACACCCCCTCATCCATGCCAGCACCAGATGTTCTTGCTCTTTTGGATGTATGCCAGACTCTGTGGTGTGAGAAGATACCTCATTGTTGTTTTGATTTGCATTTCCCTGATGATTAGTGATGAAGAGCACTTTTTCATATGACTTTTGACCATTCAAATTTCTTCTTTTTTTGGAAGTTTCTGTTCATTTCTTCTCTCCATTTTTTGATTGGTTTGGCTGTTTCTTCTTGTAAAGTTCTACCAGTGCCTGATATATCATGGATATTAACACGTTATCAGATGGGCTTTGGGTGAATATTCTTTCCCAATGTGTGGGCTGACTCTGTATCTTGGTCACCATTTCTTTTGAGGTACAGAAGCTTTTCAATTTTATATAATCCCATTTGTTTATGTTTGCTTCCATTTGCTTTGTCAGTGGTGTTTTGTTTTTGAAGATGCCTTTAGCTTTGAAGTTGTAGAGTGTTTTCCTATGTTTTCTTTGATGTACCTTATAGATTCATGTCTGTTGTTGAGATCTTTAATCCATTTGATCTGATTTTTGTGAATGTTGTTAGAGGAGGGTTAGAGGGAGGTTAACTCCCTTGTTAGAGGGAGGTTAAGTTCATTTTTTTTTACACATAGCTGCCCAGTTTTCCCAGCCATTGAAGATGCTTTCTTTGCTCCACTTAATATTTTGCTCCTTTATTAAAGATTAAGTGATAGTATATTTGAGAGTATGTTTCAAGACATTCAGTTGTATTCCATAGATTTACATGCCTGTCTACTATGCCATTTTAATTATGACTACTTTGTAGTAGATTTTGAAGTTGTGGAAAGTGATACCTCCCATCTTCTTTTTCCCAAGGCTTGCTTTAGCTATTTGTGGGGGTTTATTATTCTGTAAAACTTTTTGGGAGTGTTTGGTCAATTTCTTTGAAAAATGTTATGGGTATCCTTATAGGGACTGCATTGAATCTATATAAAAATTTTGGGAGTATTACCATTTTGATAATGTTAATTATCCTGATCCATGAGCAGGGACTGTGTCTCCATTTCCTCAGGTCCTCTTTTGTTCTTGAAGCAATGTTTTGTAATTTTCTTCATAGAGATCCTTTACATTCTTAGTCAAAGTGATTCCTAGGTATTTGATTTTCTGTGGTGCAACTGTGAATGGGATAGTTTCTTTAATATCTCTTTCTTCTCTTTTGTTATTTGTACATAAGCAAAACTTTGACTTTGGGGTATTGATTTTGTACCGTGCCACTCTACTATAGGAATCTATTGTTTCTTGGAGCTTCTTCATAGGGAGTATAGGCTTCTCTAGGTATAATATCATTTCATCTGCAAATAGTGACAACTTGACCTCTTCCTTTCCTATCTGGATTCCCTTAATGTCCTTTTTATTCCCTGATTGCTATGGCAAGTACTTCCAGTACTATATTGAGTAGAAGTAGTAAGAGTGGACACCCTTGTCTTGTACCCGATCTTAGAGGGAAGGCTTTTAGTTTTTCCCCCATTGAGAATGATGCTTGCTATGGGCTTGTAGTAATGTCTTTGACTATGTTGAGGAAGGTTCCTTCAGTTCCCATTTTATGGAGAGTTTTTATTATGAACAGGTGTTAGATCTTGTCAAATGGTATATCTGCATCTATGGATATGATGATATGGTTTTTATTTTTCCTCTTATTGTTATGATGTATTATGTTGATTTACTTGTGAATATTGAACCATCCTTGCATTCCTGGAGTGAATCCTACTTGGTCATGGTGTATAATCTTTTTGATGACTCTGTGGATTTTATTTGCTAGTATTTTATTGAAGATTTTAGCATCTGTATTCATCAGGGAGATTGGTCTGTAGTTTTCCTTTTTTGTGACATCTCTTTCTGATTTGGAAATAAGGTAATATGTGCCTCATGAAACTATTTGGGAGTGTTTCTGTTTCTTCAATTTCCTGGAAGCTCTTGCAAAGGACTGGGAGTAGGTTGTTGGATACTAGTATTGCCACCCCTTCCTTTTTTGTAGGGGTTGTTTGAGGGAAAGATTCTTTCCCAGCCTTTAACTTTTGAGCCTGTCTTTTTTATATTTTTATTTATTTTATTTATTTTAATTTTGCCACCATGAGATATACAATTAAAAAGATGTTCATAATTGGGTCTAAGTCATACAGCATTCCAGCACCAATCCCTCCACCAGTGCCCCCATTCCCACCACCAATGTCCCCATGTTCCCTCCTATCCACCCCATTCTGCCTCTACAGTAGGCACTTTTTTCTTTTCCTCTCTTTCTCTTGTTTCTCTGTTTCTCTCTGTCTCTGTCTCTCTCTGTATCTCTCTGTCTGTTTGTCTGTCTCTCTCTCCTCTCTAACACATGTGGCTTGCCCTACAGACATTTAGGTTACATCATGTAAGTCTTTTTGTGTATATTCAAAGCCAAGTTCTAGTTCTGCATTATAATTTCCCACACTAAGTAGAACACTGGCATATATTTATATCCCGTCAATGCAGAAACAATATATGCACTTTTATATTCATCGCAGTTATATTCACTATAACCAGAATCTGGAAACAACCCTAAGTGCATGGAACAGAAGTTAAAGAAACTGAAGAAAATGTGGTATATCTACCAATAGAATACTATTCAGCTGTCAGAAAAGACGAAGTCATGAAATTTACCTTCAAATAGATGGACATGGAGACTATCCTTTTTGAGTGAAATTAATCAGAAGGAGAAAGGACAGATATAGAATGAGTCTGTCTTTCCTCTGATTGCTCAGATACATTTCTGGAAGGCAGCAGAATGTTGGGTTCAATTTTTTGGATTCATTTTACCACTGTGTCTCTTATTTGGTCACATTTTGACCTTTGACATTGAGAGAGATTATTGTTGTGGGATTTTGTGCCATCATTTTTTTATGAGTTTGCTGTTCTTTGGGTTTTGTGTTGTCTTAGAATAGCTTCGGGGCCGGAGTGATTGCACAGTGGGTAAGGCATTTGCCTTGCAAGCGGCCAACCTGGGTTCAATTCCCTGGCATCCCCATATGGTCCCCTGAGTGCCACCGGGAGTAAATCCTGAGTGTAGAGCCAGGAGTAACCCCTGAGCATTGCCGGGTGTGACTCAAAAAGCAAAAAAAGAAAAAAGAATAGCTCTTTAAGTCCATCTTTTAAGGTTGGTTTTGAGTCTATGAAGTTCCTAAGCTGTTGTTTATCCTCGAATCTTTGTATCTGTCCTTCAAATCTGAATGATAGTCTAGCTGGGTGTAGAATTCTTGGTGATGCCTTCATTTCATAGTTTTCACTCTATCCCACCACTGCCTTCAACCTTGGAAGGTCTGTTCTGGTAGGTCTGCTGAAAGTCGAATGGATACTCCTTCGCGTAAAATTTCCCTTCTTTGATCTTGCCACTTGAACAATTGTCGGGGAAGCCACTGGGGTCCCCACTGGTACCGGGAAGCAAGTTCCATTCCACCTCCGTGGCTTGCAGGGAATGGATGAAAACTCAGGAATCCGATGCAGTTTTAAAAAGTTTTTTTGGGGCGGAGCGATAGCCCAGCAGGTAGGGGCGTTTGCCTTGCACCACAGCCGGCCCATGCCGGCCGGGTTCGATTCCCGGCATCCCATATGGTCCCCGAGCACCGCCAGAGAGTAATTCCTGAGTGCAGAGCCAGGAGTAACCCCTGAGCATTGCGGGTGTGACCAAAACAAAAAAAAAAAAAAAAAAAAGTTTTTTACTTTCACAGGTTCCGATATACAATCCAAGAGCAGGGAAACTTCCGGACTCTGGGTTCCCAGCTAGGCCCCAGCCACGTGTAGGCTAAGATGGCTGCAACCACGTATTGAGGCCCAACAGAGAAGGAGAGGGCAGAGAACCAAAACGCCAATGGAAGCCTAAATGGCAAAAGAGGAACTTCTTTCTTCTTGCAGCTTATTTTATAGCTAGAAATCCGCCCAAACTTCCCAGCCTGGCCCATTGTGGGCTGGGCTATCTAGAAGATGAAACAGGAAAACTGCTTTATAGAAATGTAGCACTTCAGGAGGCCTTCTGGCTGTTTCCAAGAACCCAGAGCTGATTCAAAGCCTCCCTAGCAGAGCTGGGAGGAGCTGTAAGCTAAAAGTAACTTCCCCTGGCAGGGAGGGTCAAATGCCCTCAGGTAATTTCTCCTAGCACCTCAGCTAGGCCCTTTTAGATGCTAATGTCTTGAGGCAAGATCTGCCTGGAAATGCCTTTATAGGGTAGAGAAGGGGGTTTCTGAGATGGCATGCCTCTGTACCAAAGACTATACTAATGCCAGTTAAATATTTCTCCAAGCCTTCACAAGAGTCTCATCTACTTCATGGTAGTTTTTATTTTTTGCCTTTGAGTTATCAGGGAGCCATGCTTGCTTGCTTTGGAGGCAAGACAGCATTTCTCTCTGGTCTAATTACTTAGAGATCCAACGTGACCAGGCAAATATCTTGGTAAGATCTAGCTAGTCCCACGGTGATTGTGGTAGCATGAGAGAATATTTATACCAGCCAGTACAGAATACATGGTCAGATAAACTGCCACATTTAAACTACCCCTCTATCTACGAAGTGATTTGCAGGAGGCAATCCAGGGCAGATGCAGAGGCTCTTAGGTGTCCTGCAACAAACAATCATGTCTCTATCTGTAGCATCCTTTATTCTGACTAGGATATGTCTTGGAGTCTTTTATATTGGGGTCTCTTTTTTGCTAGCATCCTTTGCGCTTCTTGGATATAGATGCCTGCATTCTTTAATTTTGGGAACTTTTCTGCAAGGATTTTTTAAATTAATATTGTATTATACCATCGTGAGATATACAATTACAACGTTGTTCATGTTTGGGGGTTTCGGTCACATAGTGGTCCAGCACCCGCCCTCCACCAGTGCCCACCACCAATGTCCCCAATTCCCTACCCCCTCCCATAGCCTGCCTCTATGTCAGGTTCTTTATCTCTTTTTTTCTCTCCCTCTCTCTTTTCCTTCTCTTACATATTGAGGATTGCAATACATAAACTTAGAGGCCATCATGTGTTTTTATATATGCAAGGATTTTTTTTAACTGTACCTATTTCCTTGGGGTTGCCTTCCTGTCCCTATTGTATGCTGATGATTTTTATGTTGTTCCTGTTGGATTCATCCCAATGTTCTCTGTTCCACTGCTTGTCAATTTTCTGTCCTTTTTCATCTGTTCCATTTCCCTGAGTGCTTTCTGCAACTCATTCTCGTTCTCACTGATTCTGTCTTTCGCTGTAGCCATCCTGCTGTTGAGAGCCCCCTTTGCTTTTTTCATTTCCTCTAGTGAGTTTTTTATTGATGATATTTCTGTTTGTAGTATTTTAATTTCTGCTCTAATTTCATCCCATAATTTATTGACTGCCTTTCTACTGTTTCCATTTATGTCCTGTATTTTAGTCAATAACCGTTCCATTTTGTCATTGAGCTCGTCAAACATCCTCACCATTTCTTCTCTAAATTCTTTGCCATAGAGTTTATATATGTGTGTATTCTTTTTTGAGTCTTCAGGTTTGTTTTATTTAGGCCCTCTTAGAGGTGGGGTTCTGTGTTGTTTCCCCCATGGTGCTGTGGTAGTGAGGGGGTGGATTTTTTCTGAGGCACTATTTCTCCTTCACTGTCAGGTCGAACTCTGTAGATGCTCAGTAGATGATGTTGTCCTCTTCTCTCTTCGAGGATGTTGCCTTCGTTTTGGTATTAAATTTCCTGACTATTGTATTAATATGCCTGGCCATCCATGCCTCCAGGGATGTTAGCTCTGGTTTCTTAATTTTATATTGTAATGATTCCTGTGGCACATTTCATTATACAAAAAACTTTTTGCAGGTTCATAACCACTTACTTAGTATAAATATTTGAAAGTAGCTTCATGTCTTTAAAGGGTAAGGAAAATTGACAAAATATGCCACAGAAATGATATACTGACTTGCATTTTTAACTGTAGAAAAGATAGTGTTAGTGTTCCCAAGTATTTGCCTCAGAATCATGTAGTTTTATTTTAGCAATTGGTAGCATGCTAGGCAGAAAAATAAAATGCGGTTTTAATTTGCAACTGGATGAACTGCTTTCAAGAGTGAATATTTTCTCATTTGTTTTATGAACTTCCTTTCATGTTTCTGTTTTGGTTTATTTTTGCAAGTGCTCTTTTGAACCTTTGGCATTTATCTGCCAGGAAAAAGAAGCTTAGTAAAAAAAGATTTAAAAGTGCAAGTGAATAGATACATTAAAGGGTTCTAAAAATACTGGACAATGAGGTCCCATACACAGAGCTGTGAGTATGTTGGGGAATGTTGCAAGGGTGAGAAGATATTGGGGTCTGTAGGGATTGTAGAACTGGGAGGGAAGGTGCTTGTCTTATAGGTGGCTAACATAGGTTCAGTCCTCAGCATCCTATATGGTTCCCTGAGCTCTTCATGAGTGTCCCCTAAGCTCAAAGTCAGGAATAAGTCTTGAGCAAGGTTGGGTGTGGCCCCAAACAAACAAACAAAAAAAAGAAAGACATTTATGAGTCAGGGTTACTTGTGTATGTGTGTGTGTGTGTGTGTGTGTGCGTATGTCTGTGTAAAGGTTATAAAAGTCATTTTTGCACATGAGAATTCTTATAAATGGAAATATATTAGTAATTAATAATTAATAAAAATTTTAGTTCAAAGATGGAGAGAAAAGACATATTTAACAAAACAGTCTTGGCTTTTCCCCCATGAAGTGTTTTTAAGCATGTTAACTCTTTTAATAATGTTGATTTCCTGGAAGGAACAATATTAGCAAAATATATATACTCTAAGGCAACAATCAATCCATATATGAATACATTTATTATTAAAGGGTATTCAGGTTTATCATATTATAATTTTAAGTGACAAAAACACAAATAACAGTAAAGGTATTTATGTTCAAACAAGATCTAACAAGATACTTGTATTGTATAGTAAAATGTGATACTGTGCAGATACTATAGATGACTCTTAAAATACTTCATCCTGTTATTCATAACAATGGCTTTAAGAGGTAGATGTATAAATTATCACTTGATCACTTGATCACTTGAATCCCATTATTCATCGATTTGCTCGAGCGGGCACCAGTAACAGTTCCATTGGACCCTATCACATGCCAATGTAGCCCAATGGCATCTGGTTGATTCAGGAATATGAAGCGCCTCAAACCGTTCCTTCAGGGTCTTGACAAAGAAGTCTGACCATCTTGTAAGTGGGTGGCCACGTGATCTTTTGACATTCTGTGGGATCCATTCGGTAATGGCTCTAGTCCAGCGGTTGTCTCCAAATCGCATTACATGTCCAGCCCATCTGATTTTCGATGCCTTGGCAAACGAGACAGCGTCCCTGATTCTGGAATAGCGATGGAGGTCAGAACTCCAGATTCCTTCTCTCACTTGAGTGAGGCATGATATTCCAAGCATAGCTCTTTCGATTCCTCTCTGGGAGATCCGAATAGCATTCTCATCCTGCTTTCGTAGGGCCCAGGTCTCTGAGGCATATGTTAATGCAGGGAAAACGGCGGAGTCAAAGAGATGTGCCCGGAGCCGGAGGTTCTTTGTCCTTTTAGCTATTTCATCGATGCCTTTGAAGGCATACCATGCCGCCTCTCTTCCTCCTGCGCATCTCAGGTTTTAGGTCGTTCATCATGTTGACTTCTCGACCTAGGTACACATATCTGCTGCATTCAGAGATGTTTGTAACAAAACAATAGGAAATACATAAGATGTAGGGAACCTTATTTGTAGCAGGGATTCAAGTAGAGGTTTGTCTGCCTCAAGTCTACTTTTTCATAACTGCTATGATCTATTCTAGATTTAAAGTAATTACCTGGATGTGCCATTATATATCGCTTCTCTGCACCATTTAGCAAGCTTGGAAGTTAGCATTTGGTCTCCTGAGGCTCGTGCCTTGCCACGTTGGCAAATGAGCTCAAGAGTTTCTGAAGACAAGCATCCTTTTGTGTCTTTCTCTTTCTCAGCATTCTTCGCACAATCATGGAGGTGCTGAACCAGTCGGTTGTATTCTTCATTGATGTCGTCAATGATGGTATCTTCCCATGTTGCTGCAATGGTGCCAAAGAGTTCCCTGATGGTGGTCGTTCTGGAGTTCTCTTCTTAAACTTTGCAGCCTTTTTTTCCCCATTGCGGGAAGTAGAATTTTGCACGCAGAAGGCGATGGTCCAATCCTGTTTGGAATTTGGGGACGACAGCTACATCGGTCAGACAAAGCCGTCGATTGAAGATGATGTGGTCAATTTCATTGTGGAACTGTCCGCCAGGAGATTCCCATGTCCAACGTTTCACTTCAGCCTTCTGGAACTGTGTGTTCCCATGAATGGTCTTGGTGGACATGATGAACTCAGATAGTCTCTCACCCTGTTCATTCCATTCTAGGCCATGGGTCCCGATGTGGGAGTTCTTCAGCCGATCTTCTTGGTCCTATCTTGGCATTAAAATCACCGACTATGATCTTGTAGAAGGTGTGATCTTTTTATAGAGCTCCTCCAATTCCATGTAGAATTTCTCAATTTCATCTTCTTTGTATGTGGATGTTGGTGCGTAGACAATGAATATAGAAGTTGCTGGCAGTGGGCCACATCTCTTCAAGTGTAATCGTCCTATTCGGTTTGTTAGGCATTCAAATGAATCAATGTTGACGGCCATGTTCGTGTTGACAAGGACACCAACGCCACTGACGCCCCTCTTTTGCCGCATGTTCCAAGGAATAATTCTTCTCCGGTGTCAAATACAGCATGATGAAACTGACACCTCCTCGGCTCCAGTCAGACCAATGATGTCATACTTGATCTTTTGCGCTTGCACCATCAGATCCTCAATATATTCTTTCGATGCCAGCGTACATGAATTGAAAGTACAGACAGTCATTTTATTCCTTCTTCGTTTTGGCAGCCTAGGATGGCCGTGAAATTTTATCAGGTACTGCTTGTTTGCCTTTCTTACTGCTGCAGTACTAAGGGCTCTTACGGGGTCAGGAAAATAAACATTTCTGTTACTGGATTTGGCATATCGAACACGCATTGGACAGCTTGCCAGGCTATGCCATCGCGGGCACTATATTCTCATTGCTTTGTGGGGCTCTCTCAGAGGGGTGGATAGAATATTCACGGTAATTTGGAGGTAAAATCACGTGGCCCTGTGGCGGGCGCACAATGGGGAAAGCCATTATATAAATCTTCATAATTCTGCAATATAGAGGGTTTTCCCTTTCCTACATTCCATTCATCCTTGCCTTTCTCCTTCTTTGTTTTATTCTCTCCCTTTCTCCCTTCTTTATTTTCCTCTCCCTCTTCCCCTTCCATCGTTCCTTCCTTCCTTCCTTTCCTTCCTTCCTTCCTTCCTTCCTTCCTTCCTTCCTTCCTTCCTTCCTTCCTTCCTTCCTTCCTTCCTTCCTTCCTTCCTTCCTTCCTTCCTTCCCTTCCTTCCTTCCTTCCTTCCTTCCTTCCTCCCTTCCTTCCTCTTTCCTTCCTTCCTTCCTTCTTCCCTCCCTCCGTCCCTCCTTCCTTGCTTCCCTCCCTTCTTCCTTTTCTCCCCCTGCTTTAGAATTTAGGGGGAAAGAGTCACTTGATCACTTGATCCCATTATTCATCGATATGCTCGAGCGGACGCCAGTAACATTTCCATTGGACCCTATCACGTGCCAATGTAGCCCAATGGCATCTAGTTGATTCAGGGAATATGAGGAGCCTCAAACTGTTCCTTCAGGGTCTTGACAAGGAAATCTGACTATCTTGTAGGTGGGCGGCCACGTGATCTTTTGACATCCCGTGGGATCCAGTCAGTAACATCTCTAATCCAGCAGTTGTCTCCCCAAATCGCATTACATGTCCAGCCCATCTGATTTTCGATGCCTTGGCAAACGAGACAGCATCCCTGATTCTGGAATAGCAATGGAGGTCAGAACTCCGGATTCCTTCTCTCACTTGAGTGAGGCGTGATATTCCAAGCATAGCTCTTTCGATTCCTCTCTGGGAGACCTGAATAGCATTCTCATCCTGCTTTCGTAGGGCCCAGGTCTCTGAGGCATATGTTAATGCAGGGAGAACGGTTTAGTCAGAGATGTGCCCCGAGCCAGAGGTTCTTTGTCCTTTTAGCTATTTCTTCGATGCCTTTGAAGGCATTCCATGCCGCTCTCTTCCTCCTGCGCATCTCAGGTTTTAGGTTGTTCATCATGTTGATTTCTCAATCTAGGTACACATAACTGCTGCATTCAGAGATGTTTGTTCCATTGAGAGTGAATGGGGCCTCAGGAACTAGTTCATTTTTTATGAACATAGTTTTTTTCAGATTCAGCTGTTGATTTATCTTTCCACATTCTCGGTCAAAGTCAGCCAGCATTTGTGCTGCTTGACTAATGTTTGGTGTTATTAGAACGATGTCATCAGTGAAGCGGAGGTGGTGTAGTTGCCAACCATCTATCTTCACTCCCATTCCTTCCCATTCTAATTGTCACATGATGTTCTCGAGGGTGGCGCTGAAGAGTTTTGGTGAAATGGTATCACCCTGTCGAACCCCTCTTTTGACATCAATGATCACTTCTATGTAGAATGGTGAGATCCTGGTGGTGAATCAGTAATACAGCTCAGGAAGGATCTTGATGTATTGGGTTTGAACACCCTGTTTGGCTAGGGCTTCATGACTGCTTCAGTCTCCACAGAATCGAAGGCTTTCTGTAAATCAATGAACGTGAGACAGAGCGGCATCTTGTACTCCCTACAAACCTCAATGAACTTGGTTACTGTGTGGATATGGTCGATTGTGCTGAATCCTTTCTGGAAGCCTGCTTGCTGCATGGTGTCCTTCATCTAGTGTTCTGCCAATCCTGTTCAGGATGACTCTTTAAACAGCTTGTAGATGACATACAACAGGTAGATGGGGTGATAGTTGCCGATGTCGTGAATGTCTCCCTTCTTGAACAGTAGAACTGTCCTGCTGGTTTTCCATTGGAAGGGCACCTTGCATTTGGACAGGTAGCGTGTAAAGAGTAGCAAAATTAAAATTTAAGGACGACAATAATATCAAAACTTGGGGAATAAACAGACTCAGAAGAAAGCAATCTATGCACAGTTGAAATCATATAAATTAGTTTCTCATAGAGGAAGTCTTGGAAGCCTAATCTTTATTGAGCACTGGGAAAGCATAGTCCTAATACAATTCCTACCTTTGTTAGGGTATGGAGAGATGGTTCCTCAAAAAATCAAGAGAAGCGCCAGTAAAGTGATATTCTATGAAGTGGTCTTAAGGTCTGAATAGTACTTTATTGATGCTTTGTTTCTACTGAACAGTGTTTATGGGCAATGCTTATCAAATCATGTATCAAAGGTCATGGATTTCAGTGTTGATGACACCCCAGAAATGAAATAAATGAGAATTTTCTCATTGGGCTCTGGAAATCTGCTTTTAATAGACACAGTAGGGTCCTTCCTTCCTTCCTTCCTTCCTTCCCTTCCTTCCTTCCTTCCTTCCTTCCTTCCTTCCTTCCTTCCTTCCTTCCTTCCTTCCCTTCCTTCCTTCCTTCCTTCCTTTCTTCCTTCCTTCCTTCCTTCTTTCCTTCCTTCCTTCCTTCCTTCCTTCCTTCCTTCCTTCCTTCCTTCCTTCCTTCCTTCCTTCTTTCCTTGCTTCTTCCTCCTCCTTCCTTCCTTCCTTGCTTGCTTCCTTCCTCCTTCCTTCCTTCTTTCCTTCCTGCCTTCCTTCCTGCCTTCCTTCTGCCTTCCTTCCTTCCTGCCTGCCTGCCTGCCTGCCCTCGCTCCCTCCCTCCTTTCCTTCCTTCCTTCCTTCCTTCCTTCCTTCCTTCCTTCCTTCCTTCCTTCCTTCCTTCCTTCCTTCCTTCCTTCCTTCCTTCCTTCCTTCCTTCCTTCCTTCCTTCCTTCCTTCCTTCCTTCCTTCCTTCCTTTCTTTCTTTCTTTCTTTCTTTTTCTTTTCTCCCTTGTTTTTTTGAGCCACACCCAGCAATGCTCAGGGATTACTCTTGGCTCTGTGCTTATGAATTACTGCTATAGTGTCCGGTGAACCAGGGATTGAACTCTGGTCCTGTGCAAGGCAAACACCTTATCCGCTGTACTATTGCTCTGGTTCAGTAGGTGATTCTTATATTCAAAACATTTTAGTCAATTTAAAAGGAAAAATAACAAGCATTGGAAACTTTACTCATGTGTGCAATATAAGAATTTGTTATTGATAATAGACAAAAATAAACCAATTATAAAATACAAATTAACCAGTGGACAATGACTGCAGAACTAAGGTTTCCTGAAGGGGAAAAAGACTCAGGGTGGGAGAAAGAGTGGAAGGGAATGGAAAAGGGTGATGAGCTTTACAAGCTGTTTTATTTTTAAAAATAACATTTTCTCTTTTTAAAAACTGTTTTCTTTATTTAAACACTGTGATTTACAACGTTGTTCATGATACAGTTGTTTTAGGCATTTGCTGTTCCACAACAGTCCCACCACCAGAGTGACCTTTCCTTTATAATTGTCCCCATTTTCCAACAATTTCCCAAGTCTGCCCCCTTAGTAGACCCAAAATAATTTATTTTATATTGCTTGTTATAACTAAATGGCTGTGAAATTATCAAAAAATACGTCAGTAAGAGAAAACTTGTGATAATTGTTATATTTCATCATGGGGTTGTTAAGTTCTTGTCTGAGGATTTACATTTTTAAAAGTTTGTGTTAATTAAGATTTTAGGAGCTTTTGTAATTATTCAGTCAACTAATTATGACTCAAGAAGAGTAACAAACTGCAAGAAGTTTTTCCACCCACATATGCATTTGGTTTTGGCTTAATATATCTGTGTATGTGTGTAGATAGCATGGTGTTCAGCAGAAGAGGACACACAGCAAGCTTATTGTGTGTATTCATTATTCAAGTGTGCTTCTGCATATGCAAGTGTGTGCCATTTTCTGTTGAATTTTAAAAATAATGATAACAAAATGCTCACTGTGCTTTTTGGAAGATAAAATAGTCAGGGAATTCGGGTAAAATAGAGACACAGCTTCTTTAAAAACACCTAAAACTTTTCTACCCAACTACTTTATTCTATGTGTAAAGAAAAAAAGACCAGAATAAAGAACATAAATGGTTGTTTATCATTAAGGAGAAAGTACATCTAATTATATCATCTTCTGGTGCTTTTCTTTCTAAAATTCATCCCAAAGTTGAAGTCAAGATAAATAAGATGCTTGTTATATATTTTGGATGTTCAGAAGTTTGTTTTTGAGGTCTCTGGGCAAAGAAAGAAATTATTTCATTTGCATGTGGTGTTCTGGTGCTCAGGAAGAAATTGCAGAGGAGGAAGTTTGTATAAAGGCAATTTTAATTGACTAACAGTTTAGAACTGAGTCATAGAAACTTGCTAATAGAAAAGGTAACACAAATCTAAGTGTGCTGCTTTTCACTGGGACTGAGTGTAATCAAATTTCATAATTTCCCTTGATCTTCCCATATGATTGATAAAGAAATGACTCTAATTGTCTGACGGTCAAGTTTTCAGAAGACAAAAGCATATGCAATATTAAAACTTTTTACTTTTAATAATTGTAGTTTATGTGTTATGTTTACAATAGTGTCAAAGTGTATGGCTCTGATACAGTCATTCTCACTACCACCAAAGCAACCAAGACTCTCTACCACCGTCATGTGACTTCTAGACCACCTTTTCATTTACCCCACTCTTAACTCCACTGACTGATATTCTAAGTTTTGTGATGCAAGCCAAAATGCCATCACTGGATACTGTCTCTTCCCTTCTTTTGTTCATTTGTGTACCACAGATGAATAATATCACCTGGTATTGGATGATCATCTTTGATGATCTTACTTTGCTTACCTTGACACCTTTCATTTTAATCCAAGTTGCAGCAAACTCCAAGATTCCATCTTATACTCCAGTAGTGTTCCATTGTATATATATATACATCACGTCTTCTTTATCCATTCATCCGTTGATGGACTTTGGGTTGTTTATAGATAGAGTGTGTGGCTCTTGTAGCCAGTACAGCAATGCATGTAGGTGTGCATTTATTTTTTTGAATTAATGTTTTTGTGTTGTGGAGGCGGATATTGAGAAGTGGAATTGGTGGGCCATATGTAAGATTGATTTTTAGTTTTTTTTTGAGAAATCTCTCTAAGTTTCCCATAAAGCTGAAGCAGCCAAAAAGGAAAAAAAAACTCCAATAGTGAAAAAAAGCGCTTCTTTCCCCCTACCTATTGGAATTGTTGCTTGACCATCCATGGATCTTTTTAGTGTCCGATCATCTCCTCTGCTCATTTTGTGATCAGATTATTGGCTTTTGTTGTTGTTGAATTTTCTGAGCACTTCATATATCTTGGATAATATAAAGATATATGATATTTATCTGATATATTATGTGAAAACATTTTTTCCCATTTGGTAGACTGTCTTTTATTTTAGCTCAAGTTTCTTTTGCCATATAAACCTTTTTAAATTTGATATATCTCTATTTGTCATTTTATTATCATTATGCAATATTTTAATTTTATTTAGAGTAGTAGCATTTTTTTTCCTTTAATCAATTTATTTAAATTTGCATTTCCATTAAGTACAAAATTTTAAGTGAGCAATTTATGGAAGGGTTTTTGTATTTAATTATCAATTCACAGAGTTTCCACTAAAGTTAAATATTTATCTTTAAGCCGGTATACAGAATCGGTTGAATTAAGCTTGCTGTTTAGGAGGGAAGGAATTAAATTAGTTAAAATTACTCAATTTGTTCCACCTGTAAAGTGCACTGATTTACTTATCTCACTCTGTCAATTTTAAAAAGTATGATTATAATTGCAAATTCTAAAGCATCAGTTGTCCAAATGATGATATTGTCTTTAAACAGGAAAACAGAGAAAATCCAAGACATTTAGGAAAATAAAAATGTATTTATTTTTCTGTTTTATTTAGCTTTCTTCATAGATCCAGGAAATTTTGTATATATCAAAAGAAATTAAGGTACATAAACCTGCTGAAAATGCCAGAGAACCAACACTTTCAGAGAAAAAAAATTCAAATGTCACAAAATAGGAAAAAATTACTTTAGATGCCAAATACCTGTTGAAAAGAGTAAGAGAGAAACAAGAAACCTGTGAAAATTTCACTCTATTTTAATGAGCTCCATAGACAACTTTACCCTGGCAGCCCTACTGGGGACTTACATGTTTAACAATGGTTCATAGGTAGGGATATAGTTTTAAAAGTTTGGGGGATTGAGTTTGATATTTTATGTTACATAACAGCACATTGATATTTGTATGGTGCTGGGTAAATACATGTTTTGGGTTGACTTCTTTTTGGGATTTCTCAGTCACATTTTCAACATGTACTACAAGAAGAGTTTTTTTTTTGTTTGTTTCTGATGCCTTTGAAGAAGGGTAACTTAAGATCTTTTGACACAAAAGACTCTCAATCAAACCTAGAAAGATATTTGAAGACTTTATCGGTTTTGAGAAGATTCTGTGATGCGCACTCAAAATATTAAAGGAAGATTTTGATCTATATGGTATTTTGATGTTATAGTATGTTGATATATATATATATAGTATGTTGATCTATATGGTATTTATGGAGTTTCCTATGAGAATGAAAAGACAATGCTTACAAAGTCAGCTAGATAGACACATGACAAATACTAAGTACATGCTAGTATTGTTGCGATATATAAAATACAGTACATTGGGCCACCTGCCCCTTGAGGTGTTTCAGGTGTGGCTGTGGTGCTCGGCTGCGTTGGCAGGTGGCAGACAGGAGATAGGCTTGTCTACACCCCCAGGGCTGTGCCCTATGGGCCCCTGGATGGTGGATGGTCTGACATAGGAAAAGACTGGGCTCCCTGGGATGAACCCAAAGCCATGGCAGAGCATGGCAATCAACCCGTGATGTATTTGATATGCCCAAAACAGTAACAAAGAGATGAACTGAATAAGGGACAGACCAGATGCACAGCTGCGCTGTCCAGCCCACGTGGAGCAGCCCATGGAGTCTCTGAGGAATGGGCTAGTCCCCGGCTGAGATCAACGTAGCAACTAGGGTAAAGCAGTCATGTGGGGGGGAAGCTATGCTGGCCAGAATTGGAGCAGGGATTTGGGCTCCTCCCTCTCCATGCCGGTGGGAATGGCTATAGGCTTACATCCTCTGCAACCAGATGAACTGGACAAGGGGCAGACCAGACGTACAGCTGAGACAGTGAGCAGCCGTGCAGGAGGCTTAGATAACAAAGTAGGCTAGGACCAGGTTCTTCCCAGGATCTTTCACATCTGTACACCATAATGATCATTGTAGTTGTAACAAACTGGGGAGGTTGATGGGGAATGAGGAACTATAATGTCACACTAGAACTCACTACTGAATATACACATCGATAATTGCATCATAAACCGTAAGGCAAGTCACAATGTGTAGGAGAAGAGAGAAATACAGAGACATAAATAGAGATAGAGAGAAAGATGAGAGACTCAGACGCAAGGGGGAGAGCTGCGATCCAGCTCTCCCCTAGCTCAGCTGACCATGAGGCTTCCAGGAGGCAAGATAGGTTCTGGGAGTGGGCCCATCACTTCTGTAGGGCATCAGAAACAGCCGGATGAGACTCACTCACCATAATAGCCGCCATTATCATGGTCAAGACCCCACAGCTCATCAGAACCCACGCAAGAGAGACGCTGATCTCAAGACCAGCTCAGAGCAGTCGAGTTCGAGCCCAGGTAGGCAGCTCTCAGAGGCGGAAGTTACTGGACTTTCCTGGAGATGGAGCTGGGGTCCCCCATTCCCCTCTCTGAATCATCCCAGACTACCTCAAGTCTCCGGCCATGATACGGAGACTCAGACACATGGGGAGAGCTGAGATCCAGCTCTCCCCTTGCTCAGCTGGCCATGAGGCTCCCAGGAGGCAAGATGGGTTTTGGGAGTGGGTCCATCACCTCTGTAGGATCTTGGAAGCAGCCAGATGAGACTCGCTCACCATAATAGCTGCCATTTTCATGGTCCGGAGGGTACATCAAACTAGTGGAATCAGTCATGTTCTAGAATATATTACAATCTGCAATGTGTAAGAAAGGGAAGTGAGAAGGAGAGAGAGAGAAAGAGAGAAAGGAGATAAAGAACCTGCCATGGAGGCAAGCTGGGGAAGGGGGGGGGGAGGTGGGGACATTGGTGATGGGAGGTGGTCAGGGGTGGAGGGATGGGTGTTGGAACACTGTAGAACCGAAATTCAAACATGAACATCTTGTAATTGTATATCTAACGGTGGTATAATAAAATATTTTAAAAAATACAGCAGTTTACATGTATTGCAGGATCCATTTTTAATGAATAGGATTGTGTGATTGTGTGAAGTTCAAACATGTGATTCTCAATATAAAATTTCAGTGGATAACAAGATCATAATTAGGGCAACTGGACCAGCTTTTAGTTATTCTGATAATAATTGCTGGAGAAAGCTTTCAGAAGAGCATACTTTGTTTCTTAGAGATGTCTTGCTTCAGTAGAAAGAGCCTTATCTCTTTTTTTCCACTTTTTTTTTCAAAATCACAGTTGAGATAAATGGCTGTGGTAATATCTGTTTATGCTTTTTGGTGTACAAAAGTACTGCACTAACACATCGAAGGTTCTCTATCACTTTTCTCAGTTACTTCTAAATTGCCTAGAAGGGGCTTTGTCTTCCGTAGTTAAAAACCACAATTCCTCTATATATTCTCAGAGTAACCTTATTCAAGCTGCTCAGATTCTACATTGCTTAAAAAAAAAGCAACTGTAAAATTCTAAATTGTGCTGAGCATGAATTGGAAAATATTGGTTGATTATGGGTTCACAGTAGAGTTCTTAACCTAGGCATGTGTCTTCTGTTTCTCAAATACTCTTTTATGCCACAGGGGGCAGCATTATGTGGTGCTGTGAGTAGGTTGGGTGCATATGGTGTCAGAGACTGAGCTCAGATCTTCATACGTGCAGGAATATGCTCTGCCAGTGGACTTATCTCCTGGATTTCTGGGTTTTGTTCTTGTTGTGTAACTAAATACTTAAGGTACTTAGGTTTGTACAGGAAAAAATTACTTTCAACTTTCATAGCAATACAAACTAATTATAAGTAGATGGTCAGTTTTCTGAATATAGTTTTCTGAGTATACTTTCTCTCATAGTCTTCTTGTCAAGTGTATTTTTTAAAATCAACCTTAATTAACCTTAAAATCAATTTTTAACAGTCATACTTTTAGCCTTATCTAGTTCTTGATATTCAAAGTCTAATTCCCATTCATAAATAATAAATGACCAAATCAGAGATCAGTGAAACATGTTTTCCTTTTGCCTAAAATATGTTGAAAGATACCTCAATCATTCTGTTTTAGGAAAGAATGCAATGAATCATTTACTTTGGTTTCCTGATTTCACTAGGTGCCTCTCTGCTACTTCTGGAACACTTTATGAAAAAAATGTATTATCTATCACCGTGAGATAGACAATTACAAAGCTGTTCATGATTGGGTTTTGGTCAGACAGTGTTCCAGCACCCATGCCTCCTTTGGTACACTTTTAGTGAACTAATTGCAGGCAGAAATATAGGCAGAAAATTACTTTCTCTCTGTCCTTTGTTAAACAAGGACATCATTAGAGTAAGTTGGTTCTAATACTTTTTTATAACCTATGCATCTACAGGCTAAACCTAAACCTAAGCGGGTAATGTTGCAAGATTAAGAAATTAAAATCCGACACATGACATCATTTTAATGTATGTATTGTAATCCACAATGTGGAAGGGAAGGAAAAGAGAAAGAGACAGAAAGAGAAAGAAATAAAGAACCTGCCATGGAGGCAGGCTAGGGGAGGGGGGAGGGAATCGGGGACATTGGTGGTGGGAAATGGGCACTGGTGGAGGGATGGGTGCTGGAGCACTGTGTGACCGAAACCAAATATGAACATATTATGAAAGTCTTTGTAATTGTGTATCTCACGGTGGTATAATAAAATATTTAAAAAAAGAAATTAAAATCTAGAGTCAAAAATAGTCAAGGGACTTTTTCCAAATAAAGCTATGGCTTAATCTATATCTGAATCAAATTGATTAGAATACTTGTGATCTTTTTGTAAGAATTTTTGAAAGTGGCTTCTCCCTTTTTAGTTTGGGTTCATTTGAATCACTTGTATCACTTGTCTTCCCTATTTGCTTAAGTAGGCATCAGTTAACGTCTCCATTAATTGGGAATGAGGTCCATTATGTTACTGTTTTTGGCATATCAAATGCATCATGTGTAGCTTGCCAGGCTCTGCCATGGCTCTGGATTTATCCCAGGGGACCCAGTCTGCTGTCAGGCTAGAAGAATTCTAGCCTGCTTACTTTTCTCCTCCTCAAGGATAGAATAATTTGTAATAGGACATGTCTTCAGGTCCATTGAGTATTGGTAGAGGGCAGTGGGGTTCATGAAATGGTTCAGCATGGGGTTTAGGGTTTAGGTTGGGGTTTAGGTTTATGGGCTAATCTTGTCTATTTCTGTTCTTGTATTGACCATCTGAATTTCTGGAACATGGTTGGTTTCTACTAATTTTATGTACATCAAATTACATCCCTTTGAATAGATAACAGTATTTTAAAATTCACTTAATTAGTCACACATAAGATGAATTTTATGTCACCATGATTTGGAGTGAACATCAGGCCTGACCAAGCTCCCATCTGTGAAACTTTTAATTAAGTTTTTAAAAAAATATACCTCATTCACATTACATAACCATATCATCCACAGATAAGTAAGAATTTCCCAATCAATTTGTTATCAAGTAATTGTAAAGGTTAATTTTTTCTTTATATGGAGGGAAAGATGAAAAAAAGATATTGTTAATATTTTTATTTTGCATTCAATAGATTGATTGACACATCCTGCCAATAGCAAAGTCAGTATCCTTTTCATGTAAAAGATCAGGTAGCAACTATTCTCAATTTTGTGAGAAATAGTGATATTGTTGCACTTATTCAACTCTGCCATTGCTGTATGAAAGCAGTCACAGACAATATTTGGCAAATGGATGTGATTATTTACCAGTAAAATTTCACTAAAGTTCATATTTTGTCGGATTGGGAATGGTCACCCAAAAACTAGAAAATTGTAAGTTTACTTAACACTCAATGTAATTTCCTTAATAATAAAGAAATAAGGTATCCCAAGATTAAGAGAAAGTTACTCAAGAACAAATTTCTTTCAAGTGGAAGTCATAGGGTTGGAGAGATAGTACAGAGTTAAGGTTCATGCTCTGCATTGGAAGTCTAGGTTAATCCCCGCACCGTTAATAGTCCCCCTAACATCATCACAAGTGATACCTAAACATAGAGCCGAGCTGCCCCAAAGCACCAATGGGAGTGAGGTCCCCTTCTACTTCCTTTCCCAAAAAGTGGAAAGTTTAGTTTAATTCCAAACCTTTTGTAAATCACATTGTACTTTAGAATATCCATACAAACACTGCATGGACTGAATAATAAGATAATTGTATTTTAAATATAAATCAGAAGATCATTTGATCACTTGACATCCATTATTCATCGATTTGCTCAAAAGGCGCCAGTAACGTTTTCATTTGTCCCTGTCATGTGCCAGTGTAGCTCAATGGCATCTGCTTGCTCCAGGAATACAAAGAATCTCAAACTGTTCATTCAGGGTCTTGATGAAAAATATGATCACCTTGTAGGTGGGCGGTCACATGACCTTTTGATGTCCCATGGGATCCAGTCGGTAACCGCTTTAGTCCAGTGGTTGTCTTCAGAGTTGCATTACATGTCCAGCCCTTCTGATTTTCAATTCCTTGGCAAACAAGACAATGTCCCTGACTCTCGATCGTTGAAGGAGGTCAGAACCCCAGATTCCTTCTCTCACTTGAGTGAGGCGTGATATTCCAAGCATAGCTCTTTCGATTCCTATTTGGGGAGACCAGAATAGCATTCTCATCTTGCTTTCATAGGGCCCAGGTCTCTGAGGCGTATGTTAATGCAGGGAGAATGGTGGACTCAAAGAGATGTGCCCAGAGCCGGAGGTTCTTTGTCCTTTTTAACTATTTCTTCTATGCTCTTGAAGGCGTTCCATGCCATTCTCTTCCTCCTGCACAGCTCAGATGCTAGGTAATTAATCATGTTGAGTTCTCGACCTGATACACATAACTGCTGCATTCAGAGATGTTTGTTCCATTGAGAGTGAATGGGGCCTCTGGAACTAGTTCATTTTTCATGAACATTGTTTTGCTGAGATTCAGCTGTAGACCTTCCTTTCCACATTTTTGGTCAAAGTCAGCCAGCATTTGTGTGGCTTGGCTAATGTTTGGTGTTATTAGAACAATGTATCTTCACTCCCATCCCTTCCCATTCTAATTGCACCTGACGTTCTCAAGGTTGGCGATGAAGAGTTTTGGTGAAATGGTATCACCCTGCTGTAGCCCTCTTTTGACATCAATGATCACTTCCTTGTAGAATGGTGAGATCCTGGCAGTGAATCCGTAACACAGCTCACGAAGGATCTTGATGTTTTGAATGTGAACACCCTGTTTGGCTAGGGCTTCGATGACCGCTTTGGTCTCCAACAGATTCAAAGGCTTTCTTTAAATCAATGAGCATTAGACAGAGTGGCATCTTGAACTCCCTACAAACCTCAATGAGCTTGGTTACCACGTGGATATGGTTGATTGTGCTGAATCCTTTTTTGGAATCCAGCTTGCTCCCATGGTTGTCCTCATCTAATGTTCTACCAATCCTGTTCAGAATGACTCGAGTGAAAAGCCTGTAGATGATGGACAACAGGCAGATGGGGTGATAGTTGCCAATGTCGTGGATGTCTCCCTTCTTGAACAGTAGAACTGTTCTGCTAGGTTTACAAAGGGAAATTCATTTCTGCTCTGTTTGGTGTGGTTGTAACTCTGAGGAAAGAGGATTTAACGGACTTTCCCAAGGTGTCCCTTTATTATTTGCATCCATGAAAAGCTAAGCAAATTTTGAGACTCAAGAAAAAATATAAGTGAATGAGAATTATTATCTGAAGTAACAAGTTGCAGTAAACATGTATGAAAAAAAATGGCCTTTTCACATCGTGGTTTATGAAGGGCTCCTTATTCTCATAATACATCAGTAAGCAGAGATGATAGCAAAAGTTTCATTAGTGAGTCGTTATAATTATAGCATGATGTTTGCAAGGGTTGACTAATAAAAATATCAAGAGAAATGAAACATTTTTGATATACAAGGCAGAAGTTATCAGTGGAGTAGTCTTTCATATGAACTCAGCTTTGCACTGGAGTCCCACAAGCATGATAAATAACCAGACCAAATAACCTTCTCACTTTGTACATTGGCATCAATGGACAGTTTTATATAAATCTTTGGGTATAAACTTGAAGAAAATCTTCTTCACATGACATTTCAGTTCTTTCACAAGAATGAATTTATCAGATAGCTAAAATTGACCCTATTAAGCAAAGTGAAGTAAATTCACATTATTGTGTATTGCTTGCCAGGCATGGTGTCATAAAAAATGATTTATTGAGTCCTTAAATAATGGGAAAAACTAAGTATTAATGTAGAAACTTAAAATTTTATAGAGAAGCGACTGAAGCTCTGAGAGGTTAAGTAAATTGTCAAAGATCAGGGATTTGTAGGGGCACAGGGTAAAAATATCCACTTACACCTAAGGCTGTCTCCATTTTCTAATGCAACCCTTTAATTTTTATAAATTTGCATGGCCCTATTAATAGGTATTTACATACATTTTCTTAACAAAGGGTATAAATCTTCTTCAAGCTGTTCTCGATAACCTGGTGTTGTCATATGAATCATAGCCCCTTAGGGACTTTTGAAGAATGAAAGATATTTGTCCTGGAGTCCCATCTGTACTGTTTTTTTGAGCTTATGTGTCTATTTTTGATCAGCTTTTGCTTTTTGTGCTCATCAACAAGCTTTTAGCTGTCACTTCTCATTCTTCTCTCTGTGACTGTCTCAAGCTAGCAACTGCTACCCGTTTTAGTTTTCAGTTTAATGTCCTGGTGATTAGAAGACCAAACAAACTTCCCTATTAGAATTATGGCTAAAAGCAATGTTTTGTTTTGGGGACCTGCAAGAGGGTCTGAGAAATGTAGCAATTATTTCAGTTAGCCACAAACATTTTTACTTTCTATCAATTTTCTTAACTTTGTTCTATTAAATTGAGATCTTTGAAAGAGAGCCACAGAAAATTAAGACTTCATTTTTTAACTGATGTATTTTAGAAAAAAAAATCTAACCTACACAATTTTCCTTAGTGTTTTTTCATTACAGATTGCCAAACTTTTTTACTTCTTTGTCCATCTATTATCATGTACAAATATTAGTAATTGAATAAGTGACATCCTCAATGCTTGAGAAATACAAAAAATATTGAAATTGAATAAACGGTGTCTATAAAGTAGGTATGAGAACGGAAGAAACTCAAGAAAATTTGACCTTAGTTTCTTTGCTTCTGTTTATTTCAGAGTTAAATGTGAGAAGTAATATGCATTTGGGACTAAAATTAAAGAGGCTGGAACTGATAGTCCAGCAGCTAACACACTTGCTTTGTGAATAACTGTATTTGGGTCCCCAGTACCCCATATGGTTGTCCTGAGCACCATCAAATTGCCTCCCTGAGCACAGAACCAGGAGTAAGCTATGAGCATAGCCTTGTGTGACCCCCAACTCCCATCCCCCAAAGGGTATGTTAATGTGTGACAATGAATTAAATTAGTTGAAAAAGTATCTACCACATTATAAACTTTCATTAAATCATAGTGAACAGCATTGAATATAATTTGGGAAAGAACTAGAACTTTGATTTTAAAGAACTTTCATAGTAGTAAAGGCATATCTGTTTATTGTATGCACAAATAGTTGTGCATAGAACCAAGATGCTCTGTTCTTGAATAGCAGCAGAATGAGGCCAGAGGAGGGTTATTGACTCAGATGTCTCACATCTGGTGCTCCACCTCCCACTACCCAGTCCATAGATCTTGTGGTACTTGAAGGTTTGTTTTTTCCCCTTTATCTTCAGGTTTCAGCCCAGTGTTCACTACCTAGTTGATACACAATAGGTTTTTTTTTTTTTTTTTTTGCTTTTTTGAGTCACACCTGACAATGCTCAGGGGTTTCTCCTGGCTCTTCACTCAGTAATCACTCCTGATGGTGCTCGGGGAACCATGTGGGATGCCAGGGATCGAACCCAGGCCTGCATTGGCCGGCCGCATGCAAGGCAAATACCCTACCCACTGGGCTATCACTCTGGCCCACAATAGATAATTTTGAATGAATGGATAAATGGATGTGTAGAAGGACAGATGGAAGCAGTGATGAAATTCGTTGTAATCAGAGACAAATATCATCTCTTATTTAGCTAGCTCTTCTGTGTGACAAGAAAGGTGAATTCCAATATGTTTTAACAAGGATGTTGAGTGCCCAGGTGCACTGAAATTTACTTCAGAGCCACAGTGGGATCCGTTTTTCTTTACTTATGTTGGAGACTTACTTTTATTTCTTCTAAGTCATAACTTTGAAATAAAAATGAAGTAAAATACTTATAAAGTATACTTATTATATAGATTGGTACTTGTGAGCCTGCGTGTAGATATAGAACTGCCTAGTTCCAGCCCCTGAAATATAACAGCATGCAATAAAAATCCAATAGAACTGCCCTGAAGGCTAGTGTTAGTTTTGTACCTCAACCCAAGAATTGTAAAACAAAGTCTCTTTACAAAGAGAATTTTCTGCAACAGAGAATTTACAAACCAGTAAAAGGAATGATGCTAGGAGGTGTTTTATTTCATCACTGTTATCCTCATTATAAATAAATATTTTATTGCTTCCTCCAGACACAGTGTTTTGCTGTATACTGCCCTCTATTTCATGGCACAACCTTTATAAATTAAGTAAATGAATACACGTTGAAGTTATTAAGACTGCTTAATAATTCCTAAGATATACATGTACATACATATATATCTTAAGATGTTTATAGTGTACATGTTGAGATTTAGAAACATCATAGAAGTTCAAGATTATGGTAATTTTTTTATTTGGGTGATAAAACTCTATGTCACTGAGCAATTTCTAAATTGCTCCCAGTTTTCTCTCTGCTATTTTCTTTAAATCTTCCAAAGTCTTCAAAGTACTTTCCAAGTACAATACTTTGAAATTACTTTCATTAGAGCAAAATCCTATATGAAAAGTTCTAGAACATTTGAAAACTGTGCAGTATTATGCAGCTATATATCAGACACTTGTTACCTACTCTATGCATATTTTCTTTCTCTACTTACTTGACAGGATAAACTTAATATTGTTTAAGGTAAAAATGTGCTCCATTAAGCATTCACCTTTATTGCCTTCATAGTATTTCTCTTAGTGAGACTAAGTATAATTGTGCTGAGATTTCCTGAGTAAGTTTTTGCCTTTTGGTTGTATGCTGGATTCTTGTGTCTCTATTCTCCAAAATGATAGTATTTGGAAGAGATGTTTTGGGGATGTGATTTGGTTTAGGTTAGATAATGAGGATGGGGTAGTTATTGATTGTATTAATGTCTGTATATGAAGAGGGGCGACTCAAAGAAAATCTATAAAATCTGTAAAAAGAGCACCCTAAGCACATAGCAGTAAAATGCTGTTTATAAGTCAGGCAAAAAAAGCCTTTGCAAGACACTGAATATGCATGCACAGTGATCTCATACTTAACAGCCCTTCAAAATTGTAACAAAATAAATTTCTGTTGCAATTATACCTGGTCTATTACATTTTTTCACAATCCAAGTAGATGAAATGTATCATAGCTCTATATTGACAAGGTTGGAATAAAAGCCAACATACTAAGGGTAGAAGAGCATAAAGAAGCATCTGATTTTGGATGCAGCTTTTCAAACAGATAACATATTGTAATCATCCACTGTCTGACTTCTCTATTACCTGCAACAAAGAGACCCTTATTTATTTAAAAACTGAAAGTAGTGTTTCCTCATAATTGCACTCAAAAACTTCATAAAGATGTGAAATAGCTTTAGTCAAATAATACTCAACTTTTATGCATCCAAATAGATTATTCAATTATTGTCTCTTAACAGTTTCAGTTAAAAAAAAGCTAGGCATAATATCAAATTCAAGTTATTTTTTTATTCTATTTCTTCAAGGAGAAATTGTTTAAACCTCAAATATTCTTTAATAAAATTTCTAAGGAAGTCTTATCATCTGGAGAAATCACTAATTTTAGCAGCAACATTTATAGCAGAATTTTTTAAAATTTTGACTTTAATTTTTTATTAATTTATAATGGTTTACAATATGAAATTATGTGTATAATTGCCACCATGCCACATCCAAAGTTCCACCCAAAAGTCTCACTACTCATTCTTCCCACTACTTATCCACCTTTCCTCTAGTAGCATTATAGTTTTTACTGAGTTAAAAAATTAGTTGTTTTTAATCAGTTTGTTTATAAGTTATTCCATATATAAGTGAAACCATCCAATAATCGTCTTACATGCTGTGAATTATTTCATTTAACACGGCCACCTCTAATTTATCCATGTTCTACAATTTAGTTTACTTTTTAAAAATAAATGGCAGCACAGTGTTCCATTGAGAATATGTAGCATGGCTTCCATATCTGGCTACCTGTCAATGGCCCTGTAGGTCGATACCAAGTTTTGGTAATGTGAACAGTGATGCTGTGAATATATGGACATGTGTATTCTTTCAAATGAGCTTTTTCATGTTCTTTGGGTATCTACTTGGGAGTGAAATTGCCCAGTCATCTGGTATCTCTATTTTTATTTTTAAAAGCAATCTCTAGACATACAACAGCTGCATCAATTTATATTTCTGTCAGCATTGTGCAGGAGCTCCTTTAGCCCCATACAGAACTTGTTTTCTGTCTTTGTTGATTTTTTTTTTTTTTGCTTTTTGGGTCACACCCGGCAATGCTCAGGGGTTACTCCTGCCTCTGAACTCAGGAATCACTCCTGGCAGTGCTCAGGGGACTATATGGGATGCCGGGATTGAACCCAGGCCGGCACAGGCTGGCGGTGCACAAGGCAAACGCCCTACCCGCTGGACTATCGCTCCAACCCTGTTGATTTTTGCTTTTTGGGTCACTCCCAGCAATGATCAGGAATTACTCCTGGCAGTGCTTTGGGGACCATGTGGGGTGCTGAAGATCGAAACCAGGTCCACTGCATGCAAGGAAAACACCTACCCACGTACTATCACCCCTGACCCCATGTTTAAAGCATTTTTGATACTGGACATACTCACAGGTGAGAGGTGATGCTTTTTAGTTGCTCTTATATGCATTTACCTAATAATAAATAACATTGAGCATTTTTCACGTGTCTGGTACTTCTTTGGTGCAATCCTCAGGGCTTTATATATTGTTATTCTCAAGTAGCAGTTATTTTAAATCTTCTTCAAGTATATATATATATATAATATAATATATATATATATATAAGATACTTGATATAAAAGGTTGGATATAAAAGGTTGGATTCCTCTTATATCTTCTTACCTAATTGGTTAGGACTTCCAAAACCATGTTGAAAAGTAATAACAAGAATGGATACTTACTAGATCCAGATCTTAAGGCAAAAGTTTCTAGTTTTTCACCATTGAAATCCACTAGTAGCTGTTGAGTTTGTGTTACATGACCTTTATTATATTCAGGTATGTGGCTTCTGTTCACACTATATCAGATATTTATATGCAAATAAATGATGAATTTTGTTAAAAACTTCTTGAGTCTAATGATGTGATTTTATCCATCTTTTTTATTATTGTTATATATTAAATATTAAATTAATTGATTTGCATATATTGATGTATCCTTGATTAGCTAGGATTGATCACACTTTTTTCATGAGATGTTGGATTCAATTTGTAGCAGTATCCTATGAGGACTGTTGCTTCTTTAGCCACTTTTTACTGATATTTGACATATTAAAAACTTTATTTTAGGGTTGGGGATGTTGTTCAGCAGTGGAACACTTCTCTTGTATGTGTTAGATCCTAGCTTCAATCTCCAGCACTGTCAACAAAACTCATAAAACAACCAAACAAGCAAAAATATATACAATTTTTAGAATCTGAGAGTTTTTTTTATCTATCTGTGAGCATTCCCCAACTACTATGTAGAATCAATTTTGTAATGAACCAAGTTGACAAGTTGATTTTTTAATTAATTCACAATTTACATACTGATGGAGTGCTACTGGGGTCCCCAATCATATCAAGACAGAAGTTCTCTTTTTACCTCCAAGGCCACTGGGGAACTATGGAAACTCACAAGTCCAGGGCAGTTCCAAAAAGCTTTTAATAATACAACAAGCTCTAGCACCGCAATCCAATATAATGGAAGACCTCTAGCTCTGGTCAGAACTTAGACCATAAATGAGTGTCCAACTCTCCTACTAAAGAGGATTCCACCAGAGAGAGTCCCACCAAAGAGGAGTCCCACCTAAGAGAACTCCACCAGAAAGGAATCCCACCAAAGAGAGAGTGTACATCAAATCTGCCTCCTTATATATACCACAGTAGTCTTAAGTATTGACAGGGAGAGTCCTGTCAACAAAGATCAACTCAACAGCTTCTAAATAGTAGAAGAGTATAGAAGAGTGGTGCACACCCTACTACAGGTTTAAACAAAGGATTATGCCAAGAACTTCTTCCAAGATTATCTCTTACATAAAACACTAGAGAGAGAGAGGGTGCTGGTATAAAGTAATGTATCTTAATTTCATGGGCTTCATATAATCTAGATGGTACCACAAGATCCTACTTATTTATTATCTACACCAGGATGATTCTGGGTATCTTGTTCTCTGTATACTGAAAAGATCACACTCGCCTGTTTGAGAGCAAACTAGTATGATCCTTCCTATAATCTTAAATGATAGTCTTAGTGTAGCCTGGGTGGTAATCTCTTGGTAAATTCTAACTGTCCTATGCTGTGTCCAGAGGGTATAAAGAAGAGCTGTGCCCAATTTAGATGACATAGAAATATTAGTAGATGTATAAAAAGTCAGAAGTTATTCAGAGTCAAGGTGACTTTTTGTAACTGCAACACCCTCCATTGGTGTTTACATAGAAGAGAGATCTCATTAGTATGAACCTTGGCTTCATGCAACGGGGAGAAAAGGCTGCAAAGTTTAATAAGAAAACTCCCAAAATGACCACCAACTGGGAACTCTTTGGCACCATTGCAGCAACATGGGAAGATACCATCATTGATGACATAGATGAAGAATACAACCTACTGGTTCAGAACCTCCATGATTGTGCAAAGAATGCCGAGAGAGAGAAAGACACAAAAGGACACCTGTCTTCAGAAACTCTTGAGCTCATTCGCCAATGTGGCAAGGCGAGAGCCTCAGGTGACCAAATGCTAACGTCCAAGCTTGCAAAGCTGTGCAGAGAAGTGATAAAAGAAGTCCTCAAAGACAGAAGAGCAGAAATACTGGAAGATGCAGCAGAAGCCGGAAAAGCATTCACACCGCCCGCCTGTCCTTCGCCAACTATAAGACCAAGATGACTGCCCTCTGATGCCCTGATGGATCTATCACATCTTCCAGAAAGGCAATGGAGAAGATTATCTACGACTTCTACTCAGATCTCTTTGATAGCCATGTCCACCTGCCCACATACCAAATTCCGCAGGATGGATATCTCATTCGAATGTTCTCCCTTCTGAAATCCAACATGCCATTTCATCTGTAAAGAAGGGGAACAGCACCAGGCCCAGACAAAGTCAGACCCGAACACCTGAAGCATATGCTGTCGGTACTCATCAATACACTAGTGCGGCTCTTCACACGCTACCTGTCCGAATGCAAGGTGCCCTCCCAATAGAAAACCAGCAGGACAGTTCTACTGTTCAAGAAGGGAGATATTCACAACATCGGCAACTATCGCCCCATGTGCCTGTTTGTTGGAGGACATGTTCAGCTAATCTGGGAGTTTTGTTGTTTTGCTCACTCCCAGCTTAATCTACTTAAGTCAAGGTTCATTCTAATGAGATCTCTCTTCTATGTAAACACTGCTAGAGGGTGTGGCACTTACAGAAGTCACCTTGATTGAATAACTTCTGACTTATACATCTACTAAGACTTCTATGTTTTCTAGATTGGGCACAGCTCCTCTTTATACCCACTGCACCCAACGTGGGACAGTTAGAATTTACCAGGAGACTACCACCCTGGCTACGCTGAGACTAAAGGTAGACTATAGGAAGGATCATACTAGTTTGCTCTAAGCAGGCGAGTATGACCCTTTCAGTACATGAGAACAAGATACTCAGAATCACCCTGGTGCAGATAATAATAAGGACCTTGTGGGTACCATCTAGATTACATGAAGCTCATGAAGTTAAGATGTATTACTTTATATCAGCCCCTCTCTCTCCAGTGTTTTACATAAGAGATAATCTCGGGATTAGTCCTTGGTGTAACCTTTGTTTATACCTACAATAGGGTGTGGCACTACACTCTGTTTAGGGTTCTTTGTTGGCATGACAACCTCCCGATTGGGTTACTTTGGTGTATATAAGGGGCTGACTTGAGGCCCCTTCACCTTTTACCTTTTGCCTTTTGGTTCCTCAGCCTTCAGCTTTTTGGCTCCTGTGGCTTTTGGCTTTGGCCTTTTGCTCTTTGGCCTTTGCTCCTTCTTCTGGGTAGGACTCAGCTCGGGTGAGATCCTCTCTCTTTGGTGGGAGACTTAGGCTCTTTTGTATGGTCTAAGTTCGGACCAGAGCTAAAGTTTGCTCATTATATTGGAGTGCTGTGGAAGAGCTTTTGTACTATTAAAAGCCATTTTGGAACTGCACCGGACTCGTGAGTTTTCATCTTTCTCCCAGCGTCCTCGGAGGTAGAAGACAACCTCTGTCCTGACACTGTTGGGGACCCCGGCGGTGTTCCCCGACACCTGTTGTCCGTTATCTACAAGCTGTTTACATGAGTGGTCCTGAACAGGATTGGCAGAACACTAGATGAAGGACAACCATGCGAGCAAGCTGGCTTCCAAAAGGATTCAGCACAATAGACCATATCCACAGAGTAACCAAGTTCATTGAGGTTTGTAGGGAGTACATGATGCTGCTCTGTCTCACGTTCATTGATTTAAAGAAAGCCTTTGATTCTTGGAGACTGAAGCAGTCATCGAAGCCCTAGCCAAACAGGGGCGTTCAAATCCAATACATCAAGATCCTTCGTGAACTGCATTACGGATTCACCACCAGGATCTCACCATTCTACAAGGAAGTGATCATTGATGTCAAAAGAGGGGTTTGACAGGGTGATACCATTTCACCAAAACTCTTCAGCACCACCTCGAGAACATCATGCAACAATTAGAATGGGAAGGAATGGGAGTGAAGATAGATGGTTGGCAACGACACCACCTCCGCTTCGCTGATGACATCGTTCTAATAACACCAAATATTAGCCAAGCGGCACAAATGCTGGCTGACTTTGACCGAGAATGTGGAAAGATAGGTCTACAGCTGAATCTAAAGAAAACTATGTTATGAAAATGAACTAGTTCCAGAGGCCCCATTCACTCTCAATGGAACAGACATCTTTGAATGCAGTAGTTATGTGTACCTAGGTCGAGAAATCAACATGATGAACGACCTAAAACCTGAGCTGCGCAAGGAGGAAGAGAGCGGCATGGAATGCCTTCAAAGGCATCGAAGAAATAGCTAAAAGGACAAAGAACCTCCGGCTCCGGGCACATCTCTTTGACTCCACCGTTCTTCCTGAATTAACATACACCTCAGAGACCTGGGCCCTACGAAAGTAGGATGAGAATGCTATTCTGGTCTCTCAGAGAGGAATCAAAAGAGCTATGCTTGGAATATCATGCCTCAGAAAAGTGAGAGAAGGAATCCGGAGTTCTGACCTCTGTCGCTATTCCAGAATCAGGGATGCTGTCTCGTTTGCCAAGGCATCGAAAATCAGATGGGCTGGACATGTAATGCGATTTAGAGACAACCACTGGACTAGAGCCATTACGGATTGGATCCCACAGGATGTCAAAAGATCATGTGGCCGCCCACCTACAAGATGGTCAGACTTCCTTGTCAAGATTCTGAAGGTACGGTTTGAGGCTCTTCATATTCCTGAATCAACCAGATGCCATTGGGCTACATTGGCACATGATTGGGTCCAATAGAAATGTTACTGGTGCCTGCTTGAGCAAATAGATGAATAACGGGATTCAAGTGATCAAGTGTGATCAAGTGATGAACCTTGGCTTAAGAACATGTAAATAAAGATGTGAGTGGATCTCCCAGGCTAGCTAGGCCTGTCATCCAACAAGCTCCCAGGCTAGCTAGGCCTATCACACAACAAAATATCTGTGTTTGCATATAATTATTGTTAGTTGTCACTGTAGGGTTGGATTTCTGCAAATTCTTTTTTTTTTTTTTTTTTGCTTTTTGGGTCACACCCGGCGATGCTCAGGGGGTTTCTCCTGGCTCTGCACTCAGGAATTACTCCTGGCGGTGCTCAGGGGACCATATGGGATGCCGGGATCGAACCCTGGCCGGCATGGGCCGGCGTGCGTGCAAGGCAAACGCCCTACCCGCTGGGCTATCGCTCCGGCCCCGATTTCTGCAAATTCTTATGTATACCTGCATAGTCCTATGTTGCTGACACTGATTGTCTTACTGAAGGTGCCATTTTCCAGAGTAGATTTTAATGAGGTCTCTCATTTTTTATTAAAAAATTTATTAATTTTTTTTCTTTTTGGTTTCTGGGTCACCCAGTGGTGATCAGAAGTTACTCCTGGCTCTGCACTCAGAAATTACTCCCTGTTGGTGGTTGGCTCAGGACCTGGTAATGTTTGGGGTCATGTGGTGCTTGAGATCAAATTCAGGGCTTCATGTAGGCCAGGCATGCATTATACCGCTTTCAATGATAGCCCCAGTCTGACGTACAGAAAGTCTTCCTCTCTCTTTTTTTTTTTTTTTCTTTTTGGGTCATACCTAGCACTCAGGAATCACTCCTCATAGTGCTCGGGGGATTATATGGAATGTATGGAAGGTAAACACCCTCCCCACTGTACTATTGCTCGTGCCCCGCTACACATATTCTTGAGCTATCAAATTAGGCACTTCAAATACTTACTTATAAAATAGTTTAGATTATAGTGAACCAACCAATAAGCAACCACCAACTAATCAAGTTTGTTTGGCTTACCGAGAGGCAGCCTAAGGCACAACTATGCCATAGCACACACTTATGTTTCTTGTCAGTGGTATTTCCTTAAAAGGTCTGTTGCTCAGTCTCCTTTCATAAACCTGCAGAATGCAGTTGCTCTCTTCTTTCTGTTGTCTGGGCCCTTATATTGTAAGCCTTTCTTATACATCGTGTTTCTAGCTGAGAATACATGTCTATGTCTTCACATTCCTCTAGCTGTCAGCCTGACAGGAAATTACATGTTTTGCTTTGAATAAAGTTTTCATATTTATCTTCCGAAATTCTGGAATTAAATAAGTAAAACTTATTAAATAAAATAAATAATTGCTAGGGGGTGCTAATAAAACATATCAATAGAGGCACATAAGTACTAAGATAGTTGGCAAACAAGGTACATTCTCATTTTCTCACAAATGTTAAATAAATGTGTTGTTTAATGAATCACCTCAAAATGGTTGACTTTACTTTTTGGCTAATGAGAGAAATAAAATATTAAAATATTTTTTAAGGTGATATAATAAGCCCTAGAGACACTTATCTACTTTCCTCTTCTTTTTTTTTTCAGTGTCACAGAAAGACGAGGTTTCGATGGTGCAGAATTTACCACTTTTCAATTTAGCATGTTCTCTGTGAAATACTATAGGCTTTACAGGCCTGTTTCCTTACCATGGCTGATATTTATTATGAAACAGTCAAGGTCAAATTTTCAATTTTATCAGCAAGCAATTGCTTGGAAAACAACTAGGTTGACTAAAGGGTGGATGATCAGAGTCTAACTCTTGTATGATTTCCTCTTAAAATGTGACCATCCGTAGCCAAGATCCTGATAAATATAAATCAGTGTTATTTAAATGCTTCCTGTAGGAATATTGTACTATCTTCTAGAAGCATTTTTCTTCAGCTGAATTGATATCTAAACTACTCTAAGTTCTGAATAAGATCTTTTGAGGCTTTGCTAGAGATTTTGGTATGCAAATGCAAAGACTAACAGTATTTAAATTCAAGTTATATGTGAACGAATACAATCTTATTTATTTATTTATATATTTGCTTGTTTATTTATTTATTTATAGTTTTGGGGGGTCATACCTGGCAATGCTCAGGGTTACTCCTGACTCTGCACGCAGGAATTACTCCTGATGGTGCTCAATTGGCCATATGGGATGCCAGGGATCGAAACCAGTTGGCCACGTGCAAGGCAGGCGCCCTACACATTGTGCTATCACTCTGGACCCCTGGAATATAATTTTTTATCTGTATACATACACACACACACACACTACACACATGTACATTCTTGGGCAAATCTTTTTGTTGTTGTTGGGAGAGACATACCTGCAGTGCTCAGGGTTTATTCTGGGTGGACTCATGACCATATGAGGAGTGGGGTTTGGCTTTTCAAGATAAGGGCCCCTACTTGCTTTACTATCACTGGTCCATCACCTTGGGAAAATCTTATTTCTTTTTGTCATACCCGGCAATGCTCAGGGGGTTACTTCTGGCTCTGTGCTCAGGAATTACTCCTATTGGTGCTCAGTGCTCTGGAGACCGTATGGGATCCAAACCCAACTTGAGGGCCAGAGCGATAGCCCAGCAGGTAGGGTGTTTGCCTTGCACGTGGCTGGCCTCTGCCAGCCCGGGTTCGATCCCCGGCATTCCATATGTTCTTCCGAGCACCGCCAGGAGTAATTCCTGAGTGCAGAGCCAGGAGAAACCCCTGAGCATTGCTGAGTGTGACCCAAAAAGCAAAAAAAAAAAAACAAAAAACAAAAAGCAACTTGACCGCATGCAAGAAAAACACCCTACCTACTGTGCTGTTGCTCTGGAAAATCTTTTAACTGAAATCCAGATTACTGGTAGTAAAACAGGAGATCAATGGGATGGAGTGATAGTATAGTAGGTAGGGTGCTCGTCTTGCACCCTGACCTGGTATTTGATCTCCAGTCTCCCATATGATCCTCCAAACCCACCAAGAGTGATTCCTGAGTGCAGAGTCAGAGTTACCCCTGAGTATTGCTCTGTTGTGGTGCAAAAACAGAGATGCAAACAACAACAACAACAACAACAACAACAACAATAGCAACAACAAAACACCAAGCCCAACAACAACAACAAAACCCCCCAAGCAAACAAACAAAAAATCCCAGGAGAGCCTTGTGAAACGATTAGTAGCCTGATATGACTCATATATGGGTGTTTTCACTTCTGTTGCTGTAAGAAGAAAATCAACTGTAACCAGTTATCAAGCACTGTTGTATCTTTAAAGAGAAATGTGCTTCATGAGAGGCTTTTTTCTAAAATTTAATATTTTTATTTTACCACTGTGAGATATACAATTACAAAGATGTTCATTTGGGTTACAGCACCCATCCCTTCATCAGTGCCATTTCCCAACACCAATGACCCCGATTCCTTCCCCTCTCCTCTAGCCTGCCTGTATGGCAGGTTCTTTATCTCTTTTCTTTCGTTTTCTCTCTCTCTCTCTTTCTCTCTCTTCCTTCTCTTATACATTGTGGATTGCAATACATACATTTAGAGGTTATTATGTGTATATTTTACCTGTATTTAATGCTCAGGTTGGTATTAGCACTTTCAACAATTATTAGCACTCTGTTCCCTATGAGAGGCTTTGCTAAGCAACATGTTAGGGGAAACAATCTTATTTTTTTTTAAAGGGATTGGTTTTATGGACATAAATCATTTCCTGAAGGTTAAAGATTCCAGTTGGTCCAATCATTGTGTAAATTGTTTCTTCAGTTTTAGGGCTGCAGCCCAGAAGAACCAAACCCAGGGAATTCCCACTCTGTTTTCTAGTACCTGGAGGCAAGAAACACACCGCACATATAAAAAAGGTATGGTCTAGTCATTTTATTCAAATAGGGAGTCTTGATTGATGGACACTGTATCAAGTGTCAGTCCTGACCTGCCTTTGACGGGTAGTCGTGGCTTCATTGTTTTTGATGCCGGCCAGGTCTGAGCTGCCCAAATGCCCTGAGCTTCTATGCCCTTAGCAGTCTGCTTGCTTCCTTGATTTTTACCCAGAGATGTCATGCATTCACTTTTCTTTTTCCTTTTTACAGAAACTAACACAGTTAAAATAAAACCCACTTTTTCTTTTCAAATATTTTCCCTTAATTTTTTAGGGTTAAATGGGATTAGGATATCCTTTATTAGGAAAATCCATAGGTTAGCAGTGCTGTTGTTAGCTGTCTGTAATGTCCAAGAATAGCTGAGTCATCCTTTTGAATTTTATGCTTTATTTTGAAGTTGGAATTCATGTGCAGGAGAAAGAATCTGAGGATCTTTCTATTTAATTTTTATTCGCAGTTACTGAGAACATGAAGAATCCATCGGTCTAAATTGGCATGGAGTGTTCTCTGCTTTCCTCTGGCTAGGAAATCCTTTACAGGGGTGGTCTGTTTTTCAAACTTTGATCTTT
This sequence comes from Cryptotis parvus, assembly GCA_021461705.1. Classification (NCBI taxonomy): domain Eukaryota; kingdom Metazoa; phylum Chordata; class Mammalia; order Eulipotyphla; family Soricidae; genus Cryptotis; species Cryptotis parvus. Next base: position 55,614 of record JAJIBD010005462.1, read on the forward strand.
ACAACTTCATAAAGAAGGGAGAAATGGTGCTTATTTTTCTCTTCATGCTGTAAAAACTTGAAGACACTTTGGAGATCATTTTATCCAAGCAGGAATTTTCTGTATTCTGGATGTTGTTTGTCTTACACAATAGGATTTGAGTATGTTGTATGTTTCCTGATTAGTATTTCTGATTAGGACATAGATAATCATCTGAAGTGCTGCTGGATATTTTTGGACTTCGCATAAATATACATGAATGTGGAGAGCAGTAAAATAGTAAATAACCCAACACTGAGTGATTAGAGTCTAATACGCTATGTTGTCAGGGAAGAAATGTGGGTTCAATTTTCTATTGTAGACTCTTATAATTCACCCAAATCTCAGTGCAGTAGCAACTGACCCTTATAAGTGTGTGTTTGGTGCTTTGCTACCAATCCAGCAAAAGATAGAGATTTGTAATTCCAGAATTATCCTTCTCCTTTGATGTTCACTTGTGTTTGAAGTATGTGATCAATTATACTGATACATTTATGTACAATTGGATGTTTTTAAAGGCCTTTCAAAGAAGAAAGTTAGAAAAATAATGTGCAAATAAAAATATAGCATGCTCATAAGACTGAGACATTAATCATGTTGATATTTTGAAAATGAGCAAACATTTAAAAATACTTTCTTCTTTTACAAACCATCTTTATGTTAGGCATAGAAATCTTCTCTACCCTCAATATTTTGTCTATTGTTCTGTTTAGACAGAGTACAGAAGCATTGCCTTTGTCTGACTAGGTGTCTTTGTTATTCTCAGATGGCTGCCTCTTTTTCTCTCTCCATGACTGTTTCCCTTTAGGTGGTATTAGCGACTGGAATGTACATGTTTCTGTTTGTAGGCAGTGAAGGTAGGATGCAGAAATGAAGACGTTGGCTTTGAATTATGACCTGAGTCAATACCAAAGACAAGAACTCAAGGCTTTCTAATTCCCAGCCCTGTGAAATACCAGCCTTTATTTTCTGTTCATCTTGGCTTCCAAGTCTCTTCTGTAAATCAGGTACAGTGGCCTTACCACAACACTGAATCCTAAACATCTACACTTAACATGCTGTAAATGGGCTGTCAGAACTCACAAGACAGGAGTCTAAAATAAATGATCTGGAGTCTGCATCAAGAAGACAAACTGAGCCCAGGATTTTAATTCTTGCTCCCTTCTCAAATTTTACTGACATGTCAAATGAATATAAAAATATAGGATAGTTTGTGTGAGTTGCAAAACAAGGAAGCGTATCTGCCATATGACTGAGGAATCTCTGTAAGATGCACTGCACTGGTAAAACCCACAATGGATTCTGACCGAACAACGGATTACTGTGTAAGAACTGATGCTGGCTTAGGGAGTAAATGAAAGTAGCCATTGGGAGAGCACTGTGCTGAGAGCTGTGTAGGGTGAGGCAGGACCAAGTCCCTGAGAAGTTAAAGAGAAAATACCTTTTTTTAAGAGACAATAAGGATGCACACATCAACAAATAATAGAAGTATTTTCCATGCATTCTCAGTTCACAGTGATGCAGACAGCATAAGGTTTAAGGAAATGCCAAGAGTGGGGCTACTTTCCTTTCAAGGCTAGACTTAATATCTTTCATAGAATTGAGAGAGAAATTCAGGATTCCAAAACTACTACTTGTTTAAAGGTTTTCATACACACTTGGGTCTTTTACTAAATGCAATGACCACACAATATCAGACTATTTCCTTTATTTATTTATTAATTCATTTATTCATTTATTTATTTATCTATTTACTCATTTATGTATTTATCTATTTGTTTACTTTTATTATTTATTTATTTATTTATTTATCTGCCTATTCATCTATCTATCTATCTATCTATCTATCTATCTATCTATCTATCTATCTATCTATCTATCTATCTCTCTCTCTCTCTCTCTCTCTCTCTCTATCTATCTATCTATCTATCTATCTATCTATCTATCTATCTATCTATCTATCTGTCTGTCTGTCTGTCTGTCTGTCTGTCTGTCTGTCTGTCTGTCTGTCTGTCTATCTATTCATTTATTTATTTATTCAGCTTTTTTGGGCCATACCCGGCAAAGCTCAGGGGTTTCTCCTGGCTCTGCACTCAGGAATCACTCCAGGCGGTGCTCGGGGGACCATATGGGATGCTGGGAATTGAACCTGGGCCGGCATGGGCCAACCACGTGCAAGGCAAATGCCCTACCCGCTGCGCTATTGCTCCGGCCCCTATTTCCTTTATTTTAAATCCTTAACTATCAGGGTATCCAGTGGTATAGCTCAACCTTAATAGAACTGGACCTAAATTCTATTCCAACACATTAGAAATATGGCTCTGACCTTAAACTCATTTGCTTAGAGTCCGGAGGGTAAAGATTTTGGTTGAGGTTGAAATCTATTCATGGTAGGCTGGAGAGATAGTACAATGGACAAGGTGCTTGCCTTGAATACTGCTGACTTTGGTTTGTTCCCTGGCATTCTGAATGGTTGTCTGGGTACTGTCAGGAATGATCCCTGAGCTCAGAGCCAGGATGAAGCCCTGAACACCACTGGGTGTGGACACTCCTACTTACCCACCCACCCACCCCGAAACTATTTTTAGCTTTCAGTTCTCCAGAACTAAAGTCCTCCCTTTTTTACAAAGCTCCTGTTGAGCCCACCTTGTGAAATCATTTGATTTTTAACAAACTGGTGTTATATTTACTCCAGAAGGAAGTAATCAACATCTACACCATTCTGCTCAAAGATACAGAGGATATGGCATCTGTATCCATGGCTTATTCTTTCTCTGTACATCCATGACAGATCCCTCCCCTGCCTCAGAAATTTTAGCATGACTTTTCTTTAGATATTTTCCTGATGTTTTCTAAGAAATGTGAGCTAAACACATCAAGGGTTTGTCCCATTTTGTATTCATAACAGGAGAATTCATATCTGTTTGAAAAGAGAAGTATATACATTTTTTTCATTTTGAATCTCAAGGATGAGGTGAAAATGAAATTTTTATCATAACTGAAGTTCTTGACCCAAGACCTTCTCTCCCAAGGCCTGTCTTCTGTCTTCCCATTCACAGTTCACTTTGACCTGTGGGAACATATACAGGAGGGCTAAAGCTTGTCTTCTTTCCTTTTAACCTACCACAAAGAATTTATAAAGAATACAAAAAAATACCTTCTAAAAAGGTCTCCCCCATAAGGTTTGGTCAATATACTCTTCTCTACTCCCATCCAATCTCTTACCGTCACCTATGTTTTTAAGGAAAAAATGTAGAAAAAAATTCAACAGACATGTGAAAAAGACTCAGCCCTTCATCAGAAAGGGATTTAAAGAATTAGAGCAAAAATCTCCCTCTGAAGCAAAGTTGCTACATAGAGCTGGCGATAACTTAAGACACTTTCTTTTTGTGGTTTTGAAAAAGACTTAAAAGGACATTGCATCTTTGGAAATGGGATTTTAAGGTAAAGTACTATAAAAAACACACAGCCTGATGCTTTGTAATTTTGAATTTTCACAATGTATTTTTTGATATGCTTTTGAATTTTATCATAACAAAAATGTTTCCTCCCAGAATATAATACTGAACAGATACAACATTTATATGATGTAGAAGACAGGTAAACTTGAAAATCAGAACACAGAGACGAAGTTAGCAGTAATAAAGAAGGGTTTACAATGAATTAAAGAACCATGATAAATTTATTCAAATGATTGACTCTAATAGGAGCTGAAGATGGAGAGAGTTGGTAGAGAAATAGTAATAATTTTTTAAAAATTATCAGATTTCTTGAGGCTCAAGATAGAATTGAATGTTCAGATTAGTTATGTTATTGGGCATTTTTTATAAAATGATTTATTTTTATAAAATCTCATTGAAATTTCTGTATCCAAGCAGAAAATTCTGTTGCCTATTGATCAAACTTTTCCCTGGAAATATTCAATTCCCAGAAAACTATCAAATAGCACTGCCAGAGTTTTGCAGCAAAAAATCACTGTGACCCAAGTATTGTTTATTCATCCAAAAATTATTCATGTGCAAGAGCAATAGAAAGGCATTCTGAGAGATGGAAGAAATCAGAAAACTAATTACCAACGTGCTATTCTTGGGAAGACAGATCAATAAAATATTTGTAACCAACTGAAAAATGTATTGAAGTGAAGAACTTATGAATAAGAAAGTTGGAGGAAAAACATGGCAATGAAAAACAAAAGCATTGAAAACAAAAGTAAGGCCACAAATAGTACTAGGAAAACTGGGCAGCTACATATAAAAAACTGAACTCAACTCTATCTAACAACATGCATAAAATACAAAAGATCTCTATATCAGACCTAAATTCATAGGGTACATGATAGAAAATGTAGGCAGAACCCTCCATGATATTGAAGTTAAATACACCTTTAAAGATGAAGCACCACTGACTAAGCAAGTTGAAATAAAGATAAATAAATGGGAGTACATGAAACTAAGAAGCTTCTGCACTTCAAGAGAAATGGTGACCAAGATTAAAAGATAAACCACCAAATGGGAAAAATTATTTATCCAAGGCATCTGAGAAGGAATTACTATCAAAGATGTTTTAGGCACTGGTAGACCTTTATAGGAAAAAAAATCCAACCCATAAAAAAATGAGAAAAGTTATGAACAGAAACTTCCTCCAAGAAGAAATTCAAACAATCAAAAGGCACATGAATAAATGCTCTACAGCACTAATCATCAGGGAGATGCAAATCAAAACAGCAATGAGATATCTCACACCACAGAGACTGGTACACACACAAAAGAACAAGATCAACCAGTGCTGGTACGAATGCGGGGAGAAAGGGACCCTCTTTCATTGTTGGTGGGACCACTGACTAGTCCAATCTTTTGGGAAAACATTATAGACATTCCCCCAAAATATAGGAAGTAAGTTCCCATTTGACCCAGCAATACCACTCCTGGGAATATACCTTGGAGACCCAACAACACACAACAGAAATACCATCTACACTCCTATGTTCATTGTAGCACTATTCACAGTAACCAGAATCTGGAAACAACCAGAGTGCCCGAGAACAGACAACTGGATAAAAAACTATGGTACATCTACACAATGGAATACTAAGCAGCTGAAAAATGAAGTCATGAAATTTGTTTATAAATAGTTGTACATGGAGAGTGTGATGCTGAGTTGTGTTACTTTCCCCTGTGTAATAACTTCCCACTTCCTGACTCTTGCTAAAGCTTATCAGTGGTTAGGGAATCTTGAGATTAGGAAAGTTTAGTTCCCTTATGTTGGTAGTAGTTATGCTAGGGACAAGGATAAAGGGATGTGAGAACACCTTAGGGCACTTCCTGACTTGGAAAATTACTATTGCTTGCTAAATATTTATATTTTAGTAAACTTTACATTTCCTTTTTAAAAAAACAAAATATATAAACATTCTCCCAAGAAGACAGTTGCTTTGGGAGGAAAAGCTCAGAAGTCTTATAAAGGGTCAATCGAGAAAGCATGTTAAAGTGTGTGAGTGTGTGTGTGTGAGATTCATTTTTATAGCTTCTGCTATATTCTCTAAAAAAGATTCTTTAAAAATATTCTCTAAAAAGGTGTATGTTAGAATAATGTCATGTGACTTTTTTTCACACTCTTGTAAAAATATGGGCATTCAAACACAAAAGCCCAGGTTTGGTAGGGTTCACTAGTGAATCCAGACTGATTCACTAGTGAACCCTACCAAACCTTTAAGGAGGACCTACTGCCAGACCTTTTCAAGCTCTTCCAAGAAATAGAAGAAACAGAAACACTTCCAAACAACTTCTACGAGGCACATATCACCCTGATACCCAAAGCAGGGAGAGTCAACACAAAGAAAGAAAACTACAGACCAATATCCCTGATGAACATGGATGCTAAGATCTTCAACAAAATACTAGCAAACAGACTCCAAAGACTCATCAAGAAGATTATACATCATGACCAAGTAGGATTCATCCCGGGAATACAAGGATGGTTCAACATTCGCAAGTCAATCAACATAATACATCATATCAATAAAAGAAAAAATAAAAAACCATATGATCCTATCAATAGATGCAGAGAAAGAATTTGACAAGATCCAGCACCCGTTCATGATTAAAACCCTTCAGAAAATGGGAATTGAAGGGGCTTTCATCAAGATAAGTTAGAGCCATCTACCAAAAGCCCACAGTGAGCATCATTCTAAATGGGGAAAAATTGAAAGCCTTCCCCTGAGATCAGGGACAAGACAAGGTTGCTCACTCTCACCTCTTTTATTCAATATAGTACTGGAAGTACTTGCCATAGCAATCAGAGAAGAAAAGGACATCAAGGGCATCCAGATAGGCAAGGAAGAAGTCAAGCTATCATTATTTGCAGATGACATATTATACTCAGAGAACCCTAAACTCTCTACCAAAAAACTCCTAGAAACAATAGACACATATAGTAGAGTGGCAGGATACAAAATCAACACCGAAAAGTCGGTGGATTTCCTATATACAAATAATGAAAGAGAAGAAAGGGATATTGAGGAAACGATTCCATTCACAATTGTGCCACAGAAAATCAAATACCTAGGAATCAACTTAACCAAGTGTGTAAAGGACCTGTACAAAGAAAACTACAAGACACTGCTCCAAGAGATAAAAGAGGACACAAGGATATGGAAACATATTCCCTGCTCATGGATGGGGGAGAATCAACATTGTAATAATGGTAATACTCCCTAGAGCTCTGTACAGATTCAATGCAGTCCCTATAAGGATACCCATGATATTCTTCAAAGAAATTGACTAAACACTCCTGAAATTTGTATGGAACAATAAACCCCAAGGATAGCTAAATCAATCCTCAGGAAAAAGAAGATGGGAGGCATCACCTTTCCCAACTTCAAACTGTACTACAAAGCAGTAGTAATTAAAACAGCATGGTATTGGAATAAAAACAGACCTGTGGACCTATGGAATAGAATTGAGTATCCTGACACCCAACCTCAAACACATGATCATTTAATCTTTGATAAAGGTGCAAAGAGTCCAAAATGGAGTAAGGGAAAGCCTCTTCAACAAGTGGTGTTGGGAAAACTGGGCAGCGACATGTAAAAAAGGAATTTGGACCTGTGTCTAACACCATGCACAAAAATCAGATCAAAATGGATTAAAGATCTCAATATCAGACCTGAATCCATTGAAGAAAATATAGGAAAAGCCCTCCATGACATTGAAGCTAAAGGCATCTTCAAAGGTGAAACATCACTAACAAAGGAACTAGAAGAAAAGATAAACATATGGGACTACATGAAACTAAAAAGCTTCTGCACCTCAAAAGAAACAGTGACTAAGATACAAAGGCAGTCCACAGAATGGGAAAGAATATTCACCCAATACCCATCTGATAAGGGGTTAATATCCAGGATATATCAGGCACTGGTAGAACTCTACAAGAAGAAAACAACCCCATCAAAAAATGGGAAGAAGAAATGAACAGAAACTTCAGCAAGGAAGAAATTCGAATGGCCAAAAAACATATGAAAAAATGCTCATCATCACTAATCATCAGACATATGCAAATCAAAACAACAATGAGATATCACTTTACACCATGGAGACTGGTGCATTTTCAAAAGAGCAAGAACAACCAGTGCTGGCTTGGATGTGGGGGAAAGGGGACACTCACCCATTGTTGGTGGGAATGCCGGCTGGCACAACTTTTCTGGAAAACAATATGGACATTCCTCCAAAGACTAGAAATTGAACTCCCATTAGACCCAGCCATACCACTCCTGGGAATGTACTCTGGGAAACCAAAAATATGCAGCAGAAACACCATCCCTACTTTTTATGTTCATAGCAGCATTATTCACAATAACCAGAATCTGGAAGCAACCAGAGGGTCCGACAATCAATGACAGGATAAAGAAGCTTTGGTACATCTACACAATGGAATACTATGCAGCTGTTAGGAAAAACGAATTTATAAAATTTGCCTATAAATGGATGGACATGGAGAAGATTATGTTGTGTGAAATTAGCCAGAAGGAGAGAGACAGATACAGAATGACTGCATTTATTTGCATGGCATAAATATATATGTACATATTATGATACCAATATCCAAGGTCAAGTGAAACATATCAGGAGGTCTTGTCAAAGGTGGAAATTATCACAAACGTGTGGGGAGTCAGAGGCTAGGTAAGACAGAAAATGGAACAGTGTGCTAACAATTGTTGAGGGTACTAATACCAACATAGAATTGAGCATTAAATACAGGCAAAAGGATACACATGACAACCCTTTAATATATGTTCTGTAGTCCATAGTCTGGAAGGGAAGGAAAAGAGAGAGAGAAAGGGAAAGAAATAAAGAACCTGTCATGGAGGAGGGCTGGGGGGGGGGGGGGGAGGAACCGGGGACGTTGGTGGTGGGAGATGGGCACTGGTGGCAAGATGGGTGCTGGAACACTGTATGACCAAAACCCAAATATGAACTTTTTTAATTGTATATTTTTCTAATTGTAAAAAAATAAATAAAAAACTTAAAAGAAAAAATATTGGCATTACTATATATATGTATATATGCATATATGTATATATCACTTGTAGCACTTGTAGCACTTGTCTTACCATTGTTGATCGATTTGCTCGAGTGGGCACCAGTAATATCTCCATACATACTGTCACATGCTAGTGTAGCCCAAGGGCATCTGCTCACTCCAGTAACATGAAGAGCCTCCAACCATTTGTTCAGGTCATGAGAATGAGATCTATAATTTTTACTGGTATTTTGGCATATCAAATGCAATACGGGTAGCTTGCTAGGCTCTGCTGATATATATTTGTGTCTCTCTCTATATATATTTTGTAAATCTGACAGAAAAACATATAAATAGTTTATTTCCTATCACTAGGTATATATTTTTATGTTTATTTGCCATCTACATTTCATTCTTCTTGTTGTCGTTTGTGAATGTCTTTTCCTAATTTCTACTGAGTAGTTTCACTATCTTATTAATTTAAATATCTTTGTGATTATACGAGAATGACAAACATACTAAACATGTTTACCAGGACTTAAACATATTAAACATGTTTAATATGAAACAAACACTCAATATGGGTGGTGTTGTGAAAATATAAATAATATAGATTGAAATTTAATTAAAACCTTCTTAAAAACCTAGAAAAATTATTCTCAATGGCAATAAAGAAAACAGTTTTGTTATTTAAGAAATGTTATACTGGAATATGTTCTATCACAGGAAAACTGCTAAGAGATAGCAAAGAAAAGAAAAAATTATTGGCCATTTATATAACTGAGCATATAAGACCTTTACATATGCGTTCTCTAGATAGACAACTAACTTTCATGTAACAGAACTGAACACATAGTTCATCCTAGATTCACTTAGTAATTGTGATAATCTACCGTGTTGCCAATTAATAGGTGTCTTTGGAGGGAAAAATGGCATTGCCTATTGGTATGACAAAGTGGTAGCTCTGCACTTGGAGCAAGGTTAGGAGCCTACCTTTAGTTTCCAGCCTCCCAAGGAAATTGGGAGATTGGGGTGCTACCTCCCTTGGTGATTACCTTTCAAAGCGATGGCTCCCAGGTCCTTGAGAAAGACAGTCTTGGATCATAAAGCTGACAAAAGGCCTATCTAGTTTTCAAAAAGGATTTATATATATATATATATATATATATATATATATATATATATCAAAGGCATGAGAAAGTACCTTACCACAAGTTTTCTAAAGTAAATGGTCTAAGAAAAAAAAAGACAGGAGAATCTTTTCCCTTGTTTTACATCAAGGTGAATTAAGCTTCTTGGTTTGTACTTATTTTTACAATTGCTGATGATTCTGTTTGTAATATTTGCAAGAGATTTCTAAATCAAAAACAGTAATTTACTATCTACCTTGCAAGAAGAGAGTAAAAAAAAACAAACAAATGGGGGTCAAATTTAAAACTCTTCACCAGGCCTTGGAGACCTTTCCCAGCACGGCGTCTCTTGCTCATGTCTCTTGTGTGACTGACTTCCTCCCTCACTGCCCTTTCACAGAGGAACATGCACTAGAATTGTTCTGGCCAATGTCTCTGCCTTGACACTGTCTCCGGTTGTGTGCATAGTTTCCCACCCTCTTACCAAGTGAGTTTTTTCCTCAAAGTCATTTTTCCTTACGTGTTTCCTGGACAAGTCTATTGAAAATGACAGATATGATAGATTTACCAAGACCTCGCAACTTCCACCCAGTAACATTATCTCTCTGCCTTATTTATTTTAGTTATTTTAAAAACTAAAATTGTATTGTTATATCATTGGTTTATAATACTATAAAACTTTTTAGAAGTAACTTCACATCTTTTATTTATTTATTTATTTTTGGTTTTGCCTTTGTTGTTGTTTTGAATGATACCTGTCAGGACTCTTGGCTTACTCTGGCTCTGTGCTCAAGAATCACTCCTGATAGTGCTCAGGGCACCATGTGCAGTGCTGGAGATCAGACTGCATCAGTGCCTCACCCCTTATGCTGTCTGTCTGGCTCAGCTTCACATCTTGGTGGTGTATAGGCCTCACCATACCCGTCTCCACAGATCTATTGCGCGTCAGATAGTCAGATTGACCCCCTTGATCCTTTCATCCCTTCTCAGTTTTTTTGTAATGAGCATATTTTTTTTCATAGAGTCCAAGAGTCATTTTGTTGTGTTAGTTCATTATTAAATTTTTTTTCTATATATGAGAGAAACAATTTGGTAACCATCTTTTCCTTACTGACTTACTGAGCATAATTCCTTTTGATAATGGACCTTTCTCTGAGGTGTAAGGTGATATCTCATTGCAGTTTAGATTTGCATGTCCATAATAAGCGCAGTTAAACATTTTTTACTTTTGGTCATCTGTCTTCTTTGGAGAAGTATCTATTCAGATATTTCTGTTGATTTGGCGGGATTTTGGAGAACTGTTGCATTCTATGATTTCTTTATGTACTTTGGGTATTAACATCTTATCAGACACAAGATGTACAAACCTTATTGCCAGCATGTCTTCCTTTTGGTGGTGTTTTTTTAAACTGGTTTTTAGTTTGATGTCTAATTTTGCTTTGTTTCCCTTTCTTGTTTTTCTCTATGTAATTTGTGTTTTATTTTTTTAATTAATTTTTTTTTTTTTTTTTTTTTGCTTTTTGGGTCACACCCAGCTATGCTCAGGGGTTACTTCTGGCTCTTTGCTCAGTAATTACTCTGGCGGTGCCCGGGGGACCATATGGGATGCCGGGATTGAACCCGGGCTGGCATGGGCCGGCCGCGTGCAAGGCAAACGCCCTACCTGCTGGGCTGTCGCCCGGCCCCTGTAATTTGTGTTTTAGCTCATAGTTAAATCCTTAATCAATTTTGATTTAACCTTTGTGCATTCCTTAATAATACCAGTTTCATTTCTATTGTTATTATTTTTCAACATATGATCTGCTAGGGTGTGTTAACATTGTGGAAAACACTTTCCCTCACTTGCATGGTTTTGACTCCTTTGTTATAAATGAATTGTCCATTCATATGTGTGTTCATTAATACAATCTGCATTTTGTTACATTAGTTTTAGTATGCTTTTATTTCCAAATCATAACATTTTGTTTATTATTTTTCAATATATTTTGAAGACAGGGAGCATGCTACATTTATTTTCTCATTTCCCCCTTAGTATTTTGTTGTATGGGATATTTTGTAGTTCTATGAAAATTTAAGAATTGTTGGTCCTATTGCTTTATTTATCTGTAGTACTTATCATTCTTAGTATGCAGATACTTTACTAGTTTTTTTATTTACTTTTTATCGTCACTATAATTATAAGACAGTGTCAGGAATATGCAAATTTTAATCTACTTTGGTTTTATTTTGAGGGATGAGTAATCTATATATATGTGATATATTAAAATCAATGAAAGTTAGTACACATTGACATTTTAACTGATTTTTCATTATACTCACTTTAAAAAAATTTTGTTATATTACCGTGAGATATACAATTACAAAGATATTCATGTTTGGGTTTCAGTCATACTGTGTTCCAGCACCCGTCTGTCCATCAGGAGCCCATTTCCCATCGAAATATCCCCTGAATCACTCCTCCCTCCCCCAGTCTGCCTCTATGGCAGGCATTTTGCCCTCTCTCTCTCTCTCTCTCTCTCTCTCTATCTATCTATCTATCTATCTATCTATCTATCTATCTATCTATCTATCTATCTATCTATCTATCTATCTATCTATCTATCTATCTATCTATCTATCTATCTATCTATCTATCTATCTATCTATCTATCTATCTATCTATCTATCTATCTATCTATCTGTCTGTCTGTCTGTCTGTCTATCTATCTTTCTGTCTGTCTGTCTGTCTGTCTATCTATCTATCTTTCTGTCTATCTGTCTATCTGTCTGTCTGTCTGTCTGTCTGTCTATCTATCTATCTATCTATCATCTATCTATCTACTATCCATCCACCTATCCATCCATCCATCCATCCATCCATCCATCCATCCATCCATCCATCCATCCATCCATCCATCCATCCATCCATCCATCCATCCATCCGTCCGTCCGTCCGGGTCCGCTCCGTCCGTCCGTCCGTCCATCCATCCATCCATCCATCTAATCTATCCTATCTCTATCTCTATTTTTTAATGTTTTATAATACCATCATGAGATATACAATTACACAGATGTTCATGTTTGGGTTTCGGTCATACAGTGTTCCAGCACCCATCCCTCCACCAGTGTCTATTTCCCACCACCAATGTCCCCAATTCCCTCCCCCTCTATAGCCTGCATCTATGGCAGGTGCTTTATCTCTTTTCTCTCCTTTTCTTTCTCTCTCTCTTTCTCTCTTCCTTCTCTTACATTGTGAATTGAAATACATACATTTAGAGGTTATCATGTATATCTGTTTGACTATGTTCAATGGTCAGTTCTAGGCTGGTATTATCACTTTAGACAATTACTAGTACACTGTTCCATTCTCTGTCTTACCTAACCTCTGACTCCCACACATTTCTGGTAATTTCCACCTTTGACAAGACCTCCTGATCCCTGTTTTGCCTGACCTTGGATATTGGTCAGTTCTAGGCTGGTATTATCACTTTAGACAATTACTAGTACACTGTTCCATTCTCTGTCTTACCTAACCTCTGACTCCCACACATTTCTGGTAATTTCCACCTTTGACAAGACCTCCTGATCCCTGTTTTGCCTGACCTTGGATATTGGTATCATACTATATATATACATATATGTATATATACATATATGTATATATACATATATACTATGTATGTATCTATATATGTATATATATATAGTATGTATGTATATATGTATGTATCTGTATATGTATATATATGTGTGTGTGTTTATGTATCTATATATATTTTGTGCAAATGAATGTAGTCATTCTTATGTCTTTTTCCTTCTAATTTCACCTAACATGATCCTCTCCATGTCCATCCATTTATAGGAAAATTTCATAGCTTCATTTTTCCTACAGCTGCATAGTATTCCATTGTGTAGATGTACCAAGTTTCTTTATCCAGTCATCAGTTCTCTGGCACTCTGGTTGTTTCCAGATTCTGGCTATTGTGAATAGTGCTGCTATGGACACAGAAGTGTAGATGGTATTTCTGCTATGTGTTTTTGGCTTTCCAGGAGTGGTATAGCTGGGTTGAACAGGAGCTCAATTTCTTGTCTTTGGAGGAATGTCCATATTGTTTTCCAAAAAGACAGGACCAGTTGACATTCCCACCAACAATGGACGGGAGTCCCTTTCTCTTCATTCACACCAACACTTGTTGTTCTTGCTCTTTTGGATGTGTGCCAGTTTATGTGGTGAAACTCACTTCTTTTTAATATGAAACCATTTTTCTTTTTTTTTGAAACCAAATTAGTCAGTATTTTCTTTCAGTGTCTGAGTTTCCTCTCTTAGAAAAGTTTTCCCAACATCATAAGGTTTTCCAGCACATAGAGAAAAAAAAAGACAGGAGTGGAGAAACTACTAAAATCTGAATGAAACCTGCTAGTTAATGGTTATGTACTAATATATTTGAAATTTATTTTGACAGGTCTACAGTTCTGATGTTTATATTTATCTTTTTAATAAGGAAAAGTGATGAATATATTTTTTTATTGATTCATAATTAGTTTGTGGAATTTTAAGGAATATTTAAAACATTATGGAATTATAGGGGATTTGGGTTAACACCTTTATATATGTATTGTCATCTTTCTAAGCATGGCCTTTATATATCTATTGTCATCTTTCCTAACCCTGTGCCCAGCTGCTCACGAGGCGCCCGGGAGGGATGGCGGGTTCTAGCCCTGGCCTGTCACCCCAGCAGAGCTGCACAACAAGCCAGATGACCCCCCCACTTCATCGGGCTGCCATTTTCCATATCCATACTTCCCTCTTGTCAGAACTCCACCCAGCAACAGCCCAGATCATCAACACCCACCCTGCAGCAGTTTTTTTTCAATCCAACCCAGGTATGCTGATCCAGAGACTTACAGACATGGGGCAGAGCTGTTACTTGCTCTCCCTGTGCCCAGCCGCTCACGAGGTGCCTGGGAGGGATGGCGGGTTCTTGCCCTGGCCTGTCACCCCAGCAGAGCCGCACAACAAGCCAGATAACCCCCCCTCCACTTCATCGGGCCGCCATTTTCCACATCCAGACTTCCCTCTCATCAGAACTCCACCCAGCGATAGCCTATCACAGCCCAGATCATCGACACCCACCCTGCAGCATTTTTTTTTTCAATCTGGCCCAGGTATGCTGATCCAGAGACTTACAGACATGGGGCAGAGCTGCTACTTGCTCTCCCTGTGCCCAGCCGCTCACGAGGTGCCTGGGAGGGATGGCGGGTTCTAGCCCTGGCCTGTCACCCCAGCAGAGCCGCACAACAAGCCAGATAACCCTCCCCCTCCACTTCATCGGGCCGCCATTTTCCACATCCAGACTTCCCTCTCATCAGAACTCCACCCAGCGATAGCCTATCACAGCCCAGATCATCGACACCCACCCTGCAGCATTTTTTTTTTCAATCTGGCCCAGGTATGCTGATCCAGAGACTTACGGACATGGGGCAGAGCTGCTACTTGCTCTCCCTGTGCCCAGCCGCTCACGAGGCACCCAGGAGGGATGGCGGGTTCTAGCCCTGGCCTGTCACCCCAGCAGAGCCACACAACAAGTCAGATGACCCCCTCCCCACTCCATTGGGCCGCCATTTTCCACATCCAGACTTCCTTCTCCTCAGAACTCCACCCAGCGACAGCCTATCACAGCCCATCTCACGCGCCCACTTGTGGCCGCGGTTCATCTATAAATACTATATTTAGAGGTGACTACAAGGGTATGCCACTTGCACGGCAAGCCCTGGCAAGCTGCCCGCGTTTTATTTGATATGCCAAATACCAGTAACAATTATATTAGTTAATTCCCATGACCTAATATAATGGGTTTAGGCTCTTTATGTTCCTGGAGCGAGCAGATGCCCTTGGGCTCTACTAGCATGAGACAGGACATATGGAGATGTTACTGTTGCCCGCTCTAGCAAATAGATGATCAACGGAATGATAGTGATAGTGATAGTGATAGTGATAGTCATCTTTCTGCCAGTCAAAGTCCAAATGAAATCCTAACACCAAAAATGTTCCCTCTGTACTTTCCAGTGCTTCTCTGTTGCTCTGCTAACTACCATAGTTTTCACTGAATCTAGGAGTTTTTGATTTACTAGTGTTTAGTCTTTTCATTTGTTTTAATAATCGGATTTCAGATATAAATTAAAGCATTAGTGGGTTGTCTCTTTCTTCTTCTTTCACACAACAACATAATGATTTTTTCCAGATAATGCTTAAAGGTAAATTTCATCTTTTAAGATGTCAGAGTAGTATTCAATTGAGTATACATTTCATGGCGTTTTCTTAGTCTGTTCTTTAATGGCCATTTAGATTTATACCATTAACTATTTCAAAGTCACACTGAAATGTGTGACTTTGAAATGTGTGACTTTGACTTTTTTGTTGCTGTAATTGTGTTGTACATAATCTTTTTTTTCCTTATAGTTAGTTGGTTTTGTACTTTTAAATGCTGCTATGTAATATATGCTCAGTAGGGGAATTATACTTTTTCTGAAAATGTTTCAAATCTTCCAGTAGACTTTTCTAGATTAATTTAATAATTAGATCATCAAGTTCCATAGAAATTCCCATTGTGATTTTCATTAAGATTATATATGTAGAGAACAGATATTATTGTAAAATTTTAATGAATTAAATTAATGTGTCCCTCTATCAGCTCCATGCAAGGCAAGTGCCCTACTTGCTACACTATCTATCCAATTAAAATCCATTTTTAGTTGACTGTTTTTAGGGTAAGTAGAGGCTTCAAGTAAGCATTCAGGGAACCCAAGAGTCACCCCCCCATACATGGCCAGTGGGGTGGGGTGTCAGAAGATTCAATGCACGGATAATGTCAGGAGACACCAGCACACATATACATGGAGCTTTGGTGGCCCCAGAGCGGTGATGGGGCAGATGGCATAGAGAGCCCAGCAAGAGAGCCTGGTCCTTATGCATTACTGTGTGCATGCCCCGAGCCCTGACTCATTCCCTGGCCCCTCAACCTTCCATTTCTTTATTTTTTGGACCCAGCACTGCTGGGGCTACTCCCAGCTCTGTGTTCAGGGGTCACTTCTGGTGATGATCTGAGCACCATTTTGTGCTGGGAAATCAAACCAGGGCCTCCAACATGCAAAACATGTGCTCAGGGACCAGAAATATTGTACAGTGGGTAAGGTGCCTGCCTTTCCTGCAGCTGATCTGGGTTTAATCCTGGCACACATGTGGTCTCCCTGAACCCCTCAGGATGGCCTCTGAGCACAGAGCCAGGATTAAACCCTGAGCAATAGGCCACAAAAACTGAAATCTAGAAAGATATGCTTAGGGGCCAGGGTGATAGCATAGCCGGTAGGGCCTTTGCCTTGCACGCGGCCGACCTGGCATCCCATATGGTCCCCCAAGCACCACCAGGAGTAATTCCTGAGTACAGAGCCAGGGGGTAACCCCTGAGCATTGCCAGGTGTGACCCAAAAAGCAAAAA
>JAJIBD010005463.1:0-16987 GCA_021461705.1 Cryptotis parvus
CAAATCGCATTACATGTCCAGCGCATCTGACTTTCGATGCTTTGGCAAATGAGACAGTGTCCCTGACTTTGGAACAGCCGATGGAGGTCGGAACTCTGGATTCCTTCTCTCACTTGAGTGAGGCATGATATTCCAAGCATAGCTCTTCCGATTCCTCTCTGGGAGATCCGAATAGCATTCTCATCCTGCTTTCGTAGGGCCCAGGGTCTCTGAGGGATATGTTGATGCAGGGAGAACAGTGGAGTCGAAGAGATGTGCCCAGAGAAGGAGTTTCTTTGTCTTTTTAGCTATTTCTTCGATGCTCTTGAAGGCATTCCATGCCGCTCTCTTCCTCGCGCAGCTCAGGTTTTAGGTCATCTTCATGTTGAGTTCTCGACCTAGGTACACATAACTGCTGCATTCAGAGATGATTGTTCCACTGAGAGTGAATGGGGCCTCTGGAACTAGTTCATTTTTCATGAACATAGTTTTGCTGAGATTCAGCTGTAGACCTATCTTTCCACATTCTCTGTCACAGTCAGCCAGCATTTGTACCGCTTGACTAATGCTTGGTGTTATCAGAACCATGTCATCAGCGAAGCGGAGGTGGTGTAGTTGTCGACCGTCTATCTTCACTCCCATTTTTTCCCATGTTGTTCACAAAGGTGGCACTGAAGAGTTTTGGTGAAATGGTATATCCAACTGAACCCCTCTTTGACATCGATGATCACTTCCTTGTAGAATGGTGAGATCCTGGTGGTGAAACTGTAATACAGCACATGAAGGATCTTTATGTATTGGGTTTAAATGCTCTTTTTGTCTAGGGCTTCAATGACCACTTCAATCTTCACAGAATCAAAGGCTTTCTTTAAGTCAATGAACTTGAGACAAAGCGGCATCTTGAATTCCCTATAAACCTTAATGAACTTGGTTACTGTGTGGATATGGTCGATTGTGCTGAATACTTTTCAGAAGCCAGTTTGCTCGCATGGTTGTCCCTTCATCTAATGTTCTGCTAATCCTGATCTGGGTGACTCAAGTAAACAGCTTGTATTGACGCACAACAGGCAGATGGGGCAATAGTTGCCAATGATGTCAATGTCTCCCTTCTTGAACAGTAGCGTTGTCTTGCTGGTTTTCCATTGGGAGGGCACCTTACATTCAGACAGGTAGCGAGTGAAGAGCCGAGCCAGCATATTGATGAGTACTGACGGCAGATTCTTCAGGTGTTCGGGTCTGACTTTGTCTGGACCTGGTGCTGTTCCCTTCTTTGCCAATGAAATGTCATGTTGGATATCAGAAGGCAGAACGTTGGGAATGACACATCCATCCTATGGAATTTGGCATGTGGGCAGGTGGATGTGGCTGTCTAAAAGATCTAAATAGAAGTCCTGGACAATTTTTTCCATTACCTTTCTGGAAGATGTAATAGATCCATCAGACATCGGAGGGCAGTCATCTTGGTCTTATAGTTGGTGAAGGACAGGCGGGCATTGCGAATGCTTTTCCCTGCTTCTGCTGCAGCTTCCAGTATTTCTGCTCTTCTCTCTTTGAAGTCTTCCTTTATTGCTTCTCTGCACTGCTTTGCAAGCTTGGACGTTAGCAGTAGGTTGCCTGAGGCTCGTGCCTTGTCATGTTGGCAAATGAGCTCAAGAGTTTTTGAAGACAGGCATCCTTTTGTGGCTTTTTCTCTCTCGGCATTCCTCGCACAATCATGGAGGTGCTGAACCAGTTGATTGTATTCTTCATCAATGTTGTCAATGATGATATCTTCCCATGTTGCTGCAGTGGTGCCAAAGAGTTTCCAGTTGGTGGTCATTCTGGTAGTTATGATGTCTATTATTAAATATTTTACATAGGCAGTGGTGGGGTATAGTAACAAAAACTCAGTGAAATGAATGCCTCAGCAAAAAATTCTTTATCCAGCTAAACTCTCACTCAGATTTGTAGGACAGATATACAACTTCTTGGATAAACAACAGCTTAGGAACTTTGTAAAATCAAAACCAACCTTAAAAGAAGGACTGAATGATCTACTATAAGACGAGACATAACCCAAAAGAACAACCAACTTATACAGAAAGATGGCAAAAAATCCCATGACAATAATCTCTCTCAATGTCAATGGTCTAAATGCACCAGTTAAGAGACACAGAGTGGCAAAATGGATCAAAAAATTGAATCCGACATTTTGCTGCCTGCAAAAAACACACCTGAACAATCGGGGCAAAGACAGGCTCAAAATTAAAGGCTGGAAAACAATCCTTCACTCAAACAGCCCATCCAAAAAGGCTGGGGTAGCCATACTGGTATCCGAAAACATAGACTTCAGGCTGAAGAAGGGCAGAAGGGACAGTGAAGGTCACTTCTTAATAGTCAAGGGATGCATATATCAGGAAGAAATCACACTATTAAACATATATGCACCCAACGAGGGGCCAGCAAAATGCCTAAAACAACTACTAATAGACTTCAAAGAAGACATTGACAGCAACACAATTGTAGTTGGAGACTTCAACACTGCTCTATCAACCCTGGATAGATCAACAAGATTGAAACTTACCAAGGAAATACTGGCCCTAAAAGAAGAGATGGAAGAAAGAGGGCTGGTAGACATATGCAGGACATTTCACCCCCCAAAAGCTGAATACACATTCTTCTCCAGTGCACATGGAACATATTCCAAAATAGATCACATGCTGAGCCATAAATCATACCTCCATAAAATCAAGAAGATAGAAATCATGCCAACTATTTTTTTCAGACCATGATGCGCTGAAAATAGAAGTTAATTGTACACAAAAATGGAGACCAATACCTAGTACCTGGAAACTAAACAGCTCATTGCTGAACAACCAGCAAGTCATAAAAAATCAAAGAGGAAATCTGAAGATTCCTGGAAACAAATGAGACTGAAGACATGAATTACCAGAACTTGTGGGTTACAGCAAAGGCAGTGTTTGAGGCAAGTTCATAGCTCTTCATGCATTCATCAGAAAAGAAGGCCATCACAAACAGTCTAACTTCACAACTTAAGATTTTAGAGAGTGATCAAAAAAAGGAGCCCAACCCAAGTAGAAAGAAAAGAAATAATAAAACTTAGAGCAGAAATCAGTGAGATGGAATGTCAAAAAACAATCCAGAAGATCAAAGAAACCAAAAGCTGGTTCTTTGAAAAAAATAAACAAGATTGACAAACCACTTGCAAGACTTGTAAGAAAAGGAAAAGAGAGAACCCAAATAAATAGAATAGGAAATGAAAACGGGGACATCACAACAGAAACCACAGAAATTCAAAAGATCATCAGAGATTACTATGAATGCCTGTATGCCACGAAACAAGGGAACCTAGAAGAAATGGACAAATTCCTGAATTACTATAACCTCCCAAGTCTGCAACAAGAAGATTTGGAATACCTCAACAAACCTATCTCCATCGAGGAGATAGAATCGATAATCAAAAGTCTCCCCAAACACAAAAGCCCAGGACCAGATGGATTCACCAGTGAATTCTACAAAAGCTTTAAAGAGGACCTGCTCCCAATTCATTTTAAGCTCTTCCAGCAAATTGAAGAAACAGAAACACTCCCAAATAGCTTTTTACGAGGCACATATCACCCTGATACCCAAAGCAGACAGAGATGTCACAAAAAAGGAAAACTACAGACCAATCTCCCTGATGAATACAGATGCTAAGATCTTCAACAAAATACTAGCAAATATAATCCAAAGAGTCATCAAAAAGATTATACACCATGACCAAGTGGGATTCATCCGGAATGCAAGGATGGCTTAACATCCGCAAGTCAATCAACATAATACATCATATCAACAAAAAGAAAAATAAAAGCCATATGATCATATCAATAGATGCAGAGAAGGCATTTGACAAGATTCAACACCCGTTCATGATAAAAGCTCTTCGCAAAATGGGGATTGAAGGAACCTTCCTCAAGATAATCCAGACCATCTATTACAAGCCCACAGCGAGCATCATTCTCAATGGGGGAAAAACTGAATGCCTTCCCCTTAAGATCAGGGACAAGACAAAGCTGCCCACTCTCACCACTTCTATTCATTATAGTACTGGAAGTACTTGCCATAGCAATCAGGGAAGAAAAAAGACATTAAGGGCATCCGAATAGGAAGGAAGAAGCCAAGTTATCACTATTTGCAGAAGACATGATATTATACCTGGAAAACCCAAAACTCTACCAAGAGGCTCCTAGAAATAATACATTCCTATAGTAGAGTGGCAGGGTACAAAATCAATACCAAAAGTCAATGGACTTCCTATATGCAAACAGCGAAAGAGAAAAAGGAACATTAAAGAAACTATCCCATTCACAATTGCGCCGCAGAAAATCAAATACCTAGGAATCAGTTTGACAAAGAATGTAAAGGATCTCTACAAAGAAAACTACAAAACGTTACTTCAGGAAATAAAATACCTGAGGAAATGGAGACACATTCCCTGCTCATGGATTGGAAGGATTAACATTATCAAAATGGTAATACTCCCTAGAGCTTTATACAGATTCAATGCAGTCCCTATAAAGATACCCATGATATTCTTCAAAAGAAATTGAACAAACACTCCTGAAATTTGTATGGAATAATAAACCCCACGAATAGCTAAAGCAATCCTTGGGAAAAAAGAAGATGGGAGGTATCAATTTCCCAACCTCAAGCTCTGCTACAGAGCATTTGTAATTAAGACAGTGTGGTATTGGTATAGAGACAGACCCGTAGACCTATGGAATAGAACTGAATATCCTTAAACACACTCTCAAATATACAACCACTTAATCTTCGATAAAGGAGCAAAAAAATATTAAGTGGAGCAAAGTAAGCCTCTTCAACAAATGGTGCTGGGAAAACTGGGCAGCTATGTGTAAAAAATGAACTTAGACCTCCTTCTAATGCCATGCACAAAAGTGAGATCAAAATGGATTATAGATCTCAACATCTGACATGAATCTAAAAGGTACATCGAAGAAAACATAGGAGAAACACTCTACGACATCGAAACTAAAAGTATCTTTAAAGATGACACACCACTGACCAAGTAAATGGAAGCAAAGATAAACAAATGGGATTATATAAAACTGAAAAGCTTCTGCACCTCAAAAGAAACGGTGACCAAGATACAAAGAAAATCCACAGAGTGGGAAAGGATATTCACCCAATCCCCATCTGATAAGGGGTTAATATCCAGGACATATCAGGCAGTGGTAGCACTTCACAAGAAAAAACAGCCAACCCCATCAAAAAATGGGGAGAAGAAATGAACAGAAGCTTCCAAGAAGAAGAAATTCGAATGGCCAAAAGGCATATGAAAAGTGCTCTTCATTTTTAATCATCAGGGAGATGCAAATCAAAACAACAATGAGGTACCATCTCACACCACAGAGACTGGCACACATCCAAAACAGCAAGAACAACCGGTGCTGGCGTGGATGTGGGGGGAAAAAGGGACTCTCATCCACTGTTGGTGGGAGTGCCGGCTGGTCCAGCCCTTTTGGGAAAACAATATGGGCATTCCTCAGAAAACTAGATATTGAGCTCCCATTTGATCCAGCAATAGCACTCCTGGGAATATACCAGAGACCGAAAAACACATAGCAGAAACACTATCTGTACTTCTTTATTCATCTCTGCGCTATTCACTATAGCTAGAATCTGGAAACAACCTAAATGCCCGAGAACAGAGGACTGGCTAAAGAAACTGTGGTTCATCTACACTATGGAATACTATGCGGCTGTAAGAAAAGATGAAATTATGAAATTTACCTGCAAATGGATGGACATGGAGACTATCATGCTGAGTGAAATTAGTCAGAAGGAAAAGGACAGATATAAAATGACTGCATTCATTAATAGGCTATAAATAGATACCAGTGTTTTACTAAGTGTGGGAATGATAATGGCAGATTAAAACTCACCATTGAATACACAAAGAGACTTAAGTGATAAACTCTAAATATCTGCAGGGCTAGCCACAATGTGTAAAAAGTAGAGGGAGAGAGATGCAGAGAGAGAGAGAGTAGAAAGAGAGGAAACTGGGGTACCTACTATTGAGGCAGCCTGGGTGTGGGTGGGAGGGAGGGGTGGGGTACATTGGTGGTGGAAATGGGGCACTGGTGATGGAATACTGTATTACCAAGAACCAATTGTGAACACCTTTATAATTGTATGTCTCACGGTGGTATAATAAATAATTAAAAAAAAGACATCTCTCTATGTCTTGGACAACCCTTATGAATTTAATATTTATGCCTTATTTTTCATACAGGCCATGCAGTGTCTATTAATACTCTAATAATGCAGGGATTGATTTATGATCAAAATTGTAAGGAAAGTATCAAGCACAACTCAGCTGAGAAATATCAAGAAGGGAAATTATTGTTGACACTAGGACACAATGCAGTTATTTAAGAGCAAACCAGGGTTGTTCACACAGTACATGGAGAGTGAAGATTTATAGTACATGAAGTCTTCAGAAAAGAAACATTGATTTCACTTTGATGATGACTTTATGGCATTAGTAGAGCAGTTCACATGGTCTTCCGAGTCATATTCATAGCTGTGCTGAACAATTTAAATGGAGAAGACTAGAAAGTCTCTGGGGTGTTGTGTTTTCCTTCAGTATCAGTCAAATATAGCCCTTTGGTAGAGGGATGTAGGAAGAAGGTAGGTTTTCTTTGGCAAGATACTCTATGATATTTCTGTTTTTTCCTTCCACATTCATTTTATTAAATCACTGTGATTTACAAAGTTATTCATAGTTGAATTATAGACATACAGTATTATAGTACTGATCCTACTGTATGATATATCTAACTCTTAGGTTGATATATCTTAGATGAGACACTATCTCCAGCTCCAAACAAAAGCCTCCTCTTCATTCTCTCCTGACAGTCTATATTTTCTTCAAAAGAATTAGACTACTTTGTGGTAAAGAGGACACAGGTACACCCGACAGAGCAGAAACCAGCTTTCCATGTTGAACCCCCCCTGCATTCCATGGACCCACGAAAGCAACTTCCGACCCGAGTCCACCATCATGATGGAGCCCTCGGAGGAGCCCAGAGAAACTCCAAAACCTTGCTGGCAGCGATCTTCACAATCCACACTCTGCAGCTGGTAAGATCTCCACCCAGCAGATTAATCCAGTCTCCAGCCTGCAGATTAATCCAGTCTCCAGCCCGGCTTGTCAGAAACCCAGCCTACAAGGACCCACCCTGCAGAGACCCGCCCTTCAGAGGAGAGTTATTTCAAGCCCAGGAATGCTTAATCCTAAGACACAGGTACACCTGGCAGAGCAGAAACCAGCTTTCCCCATTACGGTTTACCTCCAAATTACCGTAAATATTCTACCCAACCCTCTGAGAGAGCCCCACAAAGTATTGAGAATATAGCGCCCGCATGGCAGAGCCTGGCAAGCTGTCCGATGTGTGTTGGATATGCCAAATCCAGTAACAGAAATGTTTATTTTCCTGACCCCGAAAGAGCCCTTAATATGGCAGCAGTAAGAAGGGCAAACAAGCAGTGCCTGATAAAATTTCACGGCCATTCTAGGCTGCCAAAACAAAGAAGGACTAAAATGACTGTCTGTACTTTCAATGCACGTGCGCTGGCATCGGAAGCATATATTGAGGATCTGATGGTGCAAGCACAGAAGATCAAGTATGACATCATTGGTCTGACTGAGACAACGAGGCGTCAGTTGCATCATGCTGTATTTGACACTGGAGAACTATTATTCCTTGGAACATGTGACGAAAGAGGCGTCGGTGGCATTGGTGTCCTTGTCAACACAAACATGGCCATCAACATTGATTCATTTGAATGCCTAACAGACCGAATAGGACGATTACACTTGAAGAGATGTGGCCCACTGCCAGCAATTTCTATCTTCATTGTCTATGCACCAACATCCACATACAAAGAAGATGAAATTGAGAAATTCTACATGGAATTGGAGGAGTTCTTTAAAAAAGATCACACCTTCTACAAGATCATAGTCGGTGATTTTAATGCCAAGATAGGACCAAGAAGATCGGCTGAAGAACTCCACATCGGGACCCATGGCCTAGAATAGAACGAACAGGGTGAGAGACTATCTGAGTTCATCATGTCCATCAAGACCATTCATGGGAACTCACAGTTCCAGAAGGCTGAAGCGAAACGTTGGACATTGGAATCTCCTGGTGGACAGTTCCACAATGAAATTGACCACATCGTCTTCAATCGACGGTTTTGTCTGACCTATGTAGCTGTCATCCCAAAATTCCAAACAGGATCAGACCATCGTCTCCTTCATACAAAATTCTACTTCCCACAATGGGGAGAAAAGGCTGCAAAGTTTAAGAAGAGATCTCCCAGAACGACCACCAACTGGGAACTCTTTGGCACCATTGCAGCAACATGGGAAGATACCATCATTGACGACATCGATGAAGAATACAACCGACTGGTTCAGCACCTCCATGATTGTGCGAAGAATTCTGAGAGAGAGAAAGACACAAAAGGACGCTTGTCTTCAGAAACTCTTGAGCTCATTCGCCAACGTGGCAAGGCGCGAGCCTCAGGAGACCAAATGCTAATGTCCAAGCTTGCTAAATGGTGCAGAGAAGCAATAAAAGAAGACCTCAAAGAAAGAAGAGCAGAAATACTGGAAGATGCAGCAGAAACCGGGAAAAGCATTCGCTCTGCCCGCCTGTCCTTCGCCAACTATAAGACCAAGATGACTGCCCTCCGACGCCCTGATGGATCTATCACATCTTCCAGAAAGGCAATGGAGAAGATTATCCAGGACTTCTACTCAAATCTCTTTGATAGCCACATCCACCTGCCCACATACCAAATTCCACAGGATGGATATGTCATTCCCAACGTTCTCCCTTCTGAAATCCAACATGCCATCTTGTCGGTAAAGAAGGGAACAGCACCAGGCCCAGACAAAGTCAGACCCGAACACCTGAAGAATCTGTCGTCAGTACTCATCAATACACTAGCTCGGCTCTTCACATGCTACCTGTCCGAATGCAAGGTGCTATCCCAATGGAAAACCAGCAGGACAGTTCTACTGTTCAAGAAGGGAGACATTCACGACATCGGCAACTATTGCCCCATCTGCCTGTTGTTCGTCATCTACAAGCTGTTTACACGAGTCATCCTGAACAGGATTAGCAGAACACTAGATGAGGGACAACCATGCAAGCAAGCAGGCTTCCAGAAAGGATTCAGCACAATGGACCATATCCACACAGTAACCAAGCTCTTTGAGGTTTGTAGGGAATACAAGATGCCGCTCTGTCTCATGTTCATTGATTTACAGAAAGCCTTTGATTCTGTGGAGACTGAAGCAGTCATCGAAGCCCTAGTCAAACAGGGTGTTCAAACCCAATACATCAAGATTCTTCGTGAGCTGTATTACAGATTCACCACCAGGATCTCACCATTCTACAAAAGAAGTGATCATTAATGTGAAAAGAGGGGTTCGACAGGGTGATACCATTTCACCGAAACTCTTCAGCACCACCCTCCAGAACATCATGCAACAATTAGAATAGGAAGGAATGGGAGTGAAGATAGATGGTCGGCAACCACCTCCTCTTCACTGATGACATTGTTCTAATAACACCAAACATTAGCCAAGCGGCACAAATGCTGGCTGACTTTGACCGAGAATGCGGAAAGATAGGTCTACAGCTGAATCTAAAGAAAACCATGTTTATGAAGAATGAACTAGTTCCAGAGGCCCCATTCACTCTCAATGGAACAAACATCTCTGAATGCAGCAGTTATGTGTACCTAGGTCGAGAAATCAACATGATAAAACCTGAGCTGCGCAGGAGGGAAGAGAACGGCATGGAATGCCTTCAAAGGCATAGAAGAAATAGCTAAAAGGACAAAGAACCTCCAACTGTGGGCACATCTCTTTGACTCCACCATTCTCCCTGCATTAACATAGGCCTCAGAGACCTGGGCCCTACAAAAGCAGGATGAGAATGCTATTCGGGTCTCACAGAGAGGAATCGAAAGAGTTATGCTTGGAATGTCATGCCTCACTCAAGTGAGAGAAGGAATCCGGAGTTCTGACCTCTTTCACTATTCTAGAATCAGGGACATTGTCTCGTTTGCCAAGGCATTGAAAATCAGATGGGCTGGACATGTAATGCGATTCGGAGACAACCGCTGGACTAGAGCCATTATTACTGGATCCCACGGGATGTCAAAAGATCACGTGGTTGCCCACCTACAAGATGGTCAGACTTCCTTGTCAAGACCCTGAAGGGACAGTTTGAGGCTCTTTGTATTCCTGAACCAAC
Source organism: Cryptotis parvus (assembly GCA_021461705.1). Classification (NCBI taxonomy): domain Eukaryota; kingdom Metazoa; phylum Chordata; class Mammalia; order Eulipotyphla; family Soricidae; genus Cryptotis; species Cryptotis parvus. The sequence goes on from JAJIBD010005463.1 coordinate 10,317, forward strand.
CAGATGCCATTGGGCTACATGGGCACATGATAGGGTCCAATGGAAATGTTACTGGCGCCCGCTCGAGCAAATTGATGAATAACGGGATTCAAGTGATCAAGTGATCAAGTGGTAAAGAGGAATGTGCACTTGTTTAGACAAATGTTTGGTCAGTATATCTTTCATATTTAATATTATTTAGCCTTTGAGTTACTGGAAAGATACAAAGAGTGATTGCAACTTTATTTTATTGTGATGATAAATAGGGGGGGAAACAACACTCACTATCAGATGTGTTTTCATCCCTGCACACTTATTTGCCTCATCATCCTCCTGCCTGGAAAATATGTGGAGGAACAAGCTACCAGACCTAACTCTGTGGTGGGTCTTTTGCACAACTGTATGGGGAAATTTCCAGAATTATTATAAGGATATGAGTAAAGTTTGAGAGTTTGTGTCATTAAGTTTGAGATAAAGACTTGCCAAGGCTAGTGCTTAAAGTTCAATTCCTTCTTCAGAGAAGCTCTGGGTCACTTTGGGTCAGGGTCTGAGAGTCCTTTGAGTATATCCAACTCAATGCTGTACATTAGATATTAGATTGTGGAGGAGACTCTGAAGAGCCTTCTCTTCAGACTGATGGAAGAAAACAGGGTGTGTGTGATAAGGAATAGCAGCATTCTCGTAATGCCTAGGAGGCTCAACTTGGGGGACAGAATTAAATTCCCATTTCCCTACTTGGCTGTCTTTGTTTAGTGTTCTGGCATCAGCTAAATTAACTGACAGAATAAGCACTGAGCTTTCCCTGTCCTGATTAAAATAGAGCTATTCTCTTGCAGAGTTAGAAATTAAAACGAGAGGCCAGAGTGATAGCACATCGGGTAGGGCATTTGTCTTGCATGGAGCCAACCCGGGTTCCATCCCCGCATCCAATATGGTCCCCCAAGCACCGCCAGGAGTTATTCCTGAGTGCAGAGCTAGGAGTAACCCCTGAGCATTGCCAGGTGTGAACCCCCAAAAAGAAATTAAAACGAGATGGTATTTATTCCACACTTTCACAAGTATTTGAACTGACATTTCAGTTAAACAAGAGATTGAACAAGCTTATGAGTTTCCTGAATGATCAAAGGGCTGTATTTGATACCTAAAGGAATTAAGTAACAGAGATTTAAATGGGAGATGGGAGTGAGAACTAATGTTCTCTTTATTTCCCTTTATATTGCCTTTTATTACATATCTTCATTTAAATGAACCTGATACATTTATGTACTTGAATTTTATTCTTTTTAACTTTATTTAAGCACCATGATTTACAAAGTTGTTCATAGTTGTCTCAAGTATTCAACATTCCAATACCAGTCCCACTATCAATGTGCCCTTACTGCCACCAAAGACCTTCACCTCCCACTGACCTCCCTCCCCATGCTTGCTTCCTTTTAGTAGGCACTAATTATATTGCTTGTTAAAACATAGATATTGGAATGGGATTGATAAAATTGATAAAATTGTAACTTTTTAGTGGATTGTTACATGTGAATTGGACCATCTGTGTTGATTGGTTTCACTTACTAAATGTAGTGGACTACCACTCAGCTTTTTAACAGAGATCTTTGTAACTTCTCAATCCCAAACCCTACAGACAACTTGATCACTTCACTTGATCACTTGAATCCCGTTATTCATCTATTTGCTTGAGTGGGCACCAGTAACATTTCCATTGAGCCCTATCACATGCCAGTGTAGCCCAATGGCATCTGGTTGATACATAATACATATTATGATACCAATATCCAATGTCAGACAAAACATGGATCAGGAGGTCTTTTCAAAAGTGGAATCTACCACAAGCATCTGGGAGTCAGAGGTTGGGTAGGACAGAGAAGGGAACAGTGTGCTAACAATTGTTATAAGTGATAATACCAGCCTAGAACTGAGTATTGAATACAGGCAAAAAGATACACATGATAACCTCTAAATGTATGCATTGTAATCCACAGTGTGTAAGAGAAGGAGGAGAGAAAAAGAGAGAGAGAAAGAAAGAGAAAGAGAAAGAGAAAGTGAAAAGAGATAAATAACTCTCCAAAGAAGCAGGCTAGGGGAGAAAGTAGGGAATTGGGGATATTGATGGTGGGAAATGGGCACTGGTGGAGGGATTGGTGCTGAAACAATGTATGACCGAAACCCGGACATGAACATCTTTGTAATTGTATATATCACGGTGGTATAATAAAATATTAAAAAAGAAGGGAGCTGCTATCCTTGAATAAACACCGAATTTTATTTAAAAAAACACAAAAAGTATGCTCTGATACTTGGTGTATCAGCACACTAGAGTTGGAGATGTCGGCTGCACAGAAATTCCGAGATTGTAACAGTTATTGGTCTCTTTCAAGCTTTATATATGGGTCTCTGGATGGATGAGATTACTTTAGTGCCTTCTTAGACCTTAGACCTTAAGCTGTTCATGGGTGCGTCCATTGGGTTTTCTGAACAGGGAGATGGGGCCCATCTCCTACTTCAAGAAAGCCTAGAGAAGTCAGTTGCAGAAACTCACATACCTGAGTTTTTCAGCTGCTTCACTCTTTGGTTGGGGCCCGCCAGAACAGTGAAGTCTGGCTTTTTACATGTAAGTGATTGTGGTGGTGGAATTTTTTTTTGCCTGCTTGGGCCCCTGTTTGGGCCATCCCCAAACCTGCTTCTCTGGGGGGTGGGGGTGGGGGTGCCTGTGTTCAGCCAGGCGCAGGCAAGACCAGGGGCATCTCTGCACCTATTGATCTCTTTCAAGATTTATATATGAGTCTCTGGATCATGCCCAGTAGATGAGATTACTTTGGCACCCAGGTAGATCATGGGAGCAACCACCAGACCTTCTGACTTCAAGGCAGCCTAGAGAAGTCCTTGAATTTTATTCTTATTGGCTTTGGTTCACTGTAGTGACCGTATTCTTGGTAGCAGATTACAAATAACAGTCTATATTCCAGAATTATAGTAGAACACTCTGGTTTTGTAAGTATTTTACAGGATTAAAAGATGATTGTTTGACGCTCCCATTTGTGTTAAGTTTGCTAGGTTTGGCAGAAATGGAACAAAATGAAGATTTTTTTTTACCAATCTTGAGTTGTTTTAAAACTACAATATTTTATTTGTGTATTTACATTTTTTTTGCTTAACAATGTGCCACATCCCTGGCCTTAATGCTGATATATTTTAGAGGAAATAAAACTACAAACAAAATTGACAAACATTACTTTTGTGTTTTTTTGCTGAAGGTTATACAATTAGAAGATATAAAAAGACCTGGGAATCAGCATTGTAGGTAGTTTATAGTTTTAGGGGTTTCATTTTAATGAAATGAGACACATACATGGGACAGAGCTGCTACTTGCTCTCCTTGGTTCATCAGTAAATGAATGAACCGAGAGCCTATCTACTACCAAGAGTATCTCCACTCGCCAGGCAGAGCCTGGCAAGCTACTCGTGCTGTATTCCACATGCCAAAACAGAAACAATAATAGTCCTCATTCCCATGACCTAAACTAATGGTTGGAGGCTCTTCGTGTTCCTGTAGTGAGTAGATGCCCTTGGCTACACTAGCTCATTATAGGGATAAATGGAGATGTTACTGGTGCCCTCTGTTCAAATTGATGAACAATGGGAAGACAAGTAATACAAGTGATGACAGTGGCATTGTGTCCCTTGCAAAGAGGCTGAATCATGTGAGAATATAAATGTTTACACAACCTCTTCTGGAACAACTCACAAAACACCAGTTGGGATCTCTTTCCTATTGTCATTAGGGCCTAACCAATCAAGATAAACATCTCAAAAGATATTGACTTTTAGGACTGTAGCTAATCACCCTTTCAGCACACACCCTGCACAGAAGCAGTACTCTTTCACACCCTACCTTATTAGGATTTAAGCACACACCTTGTTTTAATCCTCTACCTGATTGGTTGACACAGAGTTCACACCCTACTTTCTTCCCCTACCTGATTGGCTGACACAGAGTTCACCTCTACTTCCCCCAGTTTATTTTCATTTATTTTACTTTTCAGCTTTCTATAAAAACCTTTATTATTCCATCACAATTTAATGATAATTTTTCTTTAGGGTTAGAACAGTTATTATCTTTCTATAAGATAATAACTAAAAGTTAGAATTATGAATATATCATTGTAATCTCTCTAGCCTACAGAATTTCTATAAGAAATCTGATGGTAGCTTTAAAAGAGTGACTTCTTGCCCGGGAGAGTGATGTTGACCTCAAGACCAGATTAACAGAGCAAGATTTAATGACCAGATTAACAGAACCCAGGTGGGCAGCTCCCAGAGATGGGAATCACCAGGAATTCATCAGTAGAGCTGGGGTGCCCCCTTCCCCTTTCCATTTGGTTTGGGCCAGGTAGCCCCACCCCAGGGAGCTGCCCACGGGGTGACCAGCTATAAAGCATTTAGAGCCTCGAGATGCAGCTGGGGGGAGCTTTAGAACTCAGCTCTCCCCTCAGCTGACCATAGGCCCCCAGGAGGACAAAGATGGGCTTTTGGGTGTTGGCCCATCACCTCTGGGTCCCCGGAAGCAGCCATAGGAGACTCACCCACCACATTAGCCACCATTTTTGCTGTCCAGATGCTGCAGCACATTAGAGCCCACCTGGGAGGGACGCTTACCTCAAGACCAGATTAACAGAGCAAAAGGATTCGACCCCAGGCAGGCAGCTCCCAGAAGTGGGAAGCACGAATTCATCAGATGGAGCTGGGGTTCACCCTTCCTCTACATTTTGTCTGAGCCCTGTGGCCCTGCCCAGGATCTGCCCTGGGAGACCAGCCATAGCATGCAGAGCCTCTGATGAAGCTGGGGGGAACTGGAACTCGGCTCTCTCCTAGCTCAGATGACCATGAGGCACCCAGGAGGGCAGACGGGTCTTCTGGGTGTTGTCCCATCACCTCTGGGGGGGTCCTGGAAGCAGACGGATTGAGACTCACCCACCCACATTACTTGCCATTTTTCTCTGTCCGGAAGCTGACCATGAGGCCTCAGTTACGCAAGCCGCTAGTGGCTGCCATGAGGTCCATAAACTAGTGGAAAACAGTTATGTCCTTCAATGCACTGCATTCTATGTGTAGGAAAGGTAGGCAGGAGTGAGAGATAGAGAAAAGAGAAAAGATATACAGAACCCTCCAAGTAGTTGAGGGTATAGGAGGGGGGGTAGGGATGTGGGGACAATAGTGATGGAAGATGGGTTCGGGTAGAGGGATGGGTGATGGAACACTGTAGACCAAAACTCGAGCACATATTGCAATTGTATGCCTAAAAGTGGTAATGAAATTTGCCCATAAATGGATGGACATGGAGAGGATCATGTTGAGTGAATTAGCTAAAAAGAGAGAGACAGATAGAGATTGACTGCATTTATTTGCATGACATAAATATGGCCATATTATGATGCCAATATCCAAGGTCAAGCGGAAACATGGAACAGGAGTGTCTTGTCAAAGGTGGAAACTACCACACAAAGTGTTGGAGCTCAGAAGCTAGTAAGACAGAGAATGGAACAGTATGCTAATAATTGTTAAAAGTGCTGATACCAACCTGTAACTGAGCATTAAATACAGACAAAAATATACACATGACAACCTCTTAATATGTGTGGTACAATTCACATTGTGCGAAGGGAAGGAAGAGAGAGTTGAGTTAGCGAGAGAGAATCACTGTCACTGTCACTGTCTTCCCATTCATCTTGATTTGCTCGAGCGGGCACCAAAGCATCTCCATATGACCTGTCTCGCAAGTAGAGCCCAGGAACCTGCTTTGCCCAGGAACATAAGAGCCTCAAACCATTCCATCAGGTCATGGGAATGAGGTCTATAATTGTTACTGGTATCTTGGCATATCAAATACGACACAGTAGCTTGCCAGGCTCTGCCGTGTGTGGTAGCATACTCTTGTAGTCATCTCAAAATCCAGCATTTATTGATGAACCGCATGACTGCAGAAGGCAGCGCGAGCCAGGCTGTGATAGGCTGGTCTGCTGGTGGAGTTCTGACAAGGAAGAAGTCCAGATGTGGAAAATGAGTCTTTTGGTGGGGGTCATCTACGGCTTGTTGTCAGGCTCTGCTGGGGTGGCGGCCCAGGGCTGGAACCTGCCATCCCTCCTGGGCACCTCATGAGTGGCTGGGCACAGTGAGAGCCAGTACCTGCTCTGGCCCATGTCTGTGAGTCTCTGGATCAGCATACCTGTGCCAGATTAAAAAGACTGCAGGGTGGATCTCGATGAGCCGGGCTTGATGGGGCTGGTCTGCTGGGTGGAGTTCTGATGAGGAGGAAGTCCGAGTGGAAAATGGAGGGTCCTCATGGAGTAGGGGGTTGTCTGGCTTGAGAGAGAGAAAGAGAAAGAATAAAGAAACTTGCCAGAGGCAGGCTAGGGAAGGGGGAGGGAATCAGGGGACATTGGTGGTGGGAAATGGGGACTGGTGGAGGGGATGGGTGCTGGAAAATGTATGACCAAAACCAAATATGAACATCTTATGAACATCTCTTTGTAACTGTATTTCTCACCATGGTATAATAAAATATTTTAAAAAATAAAGTAAACCAGAAGGCTAGAGAAGAGAGAGAGAGCTCTGTGGAAAAAAATAAAACTGGTGTAATAAAATTAAAAAAATAAAGAGTGACTTCTATTGTAAAATTGTTT
>JAJIBD010005464.1:0-35113 GCA_021461705.1 Cryptotis parvus
GAATGGATTTGTTTCCTTAATATCCCTTTCTTCTCTTTTGTTATTGTATATAGGAAAGCCACTGACTTTTGGATGATGATTTTGTATCCTGCCACTCTACTATATGTGTCTATTGTTTCTAGGAATTTTTTGGTAGAGAGTTTAGGGTTCTCTAGGTATAATATCATGTCATCTGCAAATAATGATAGCCTGACTTCTTCTTTACCTATCTGGATGCCCTTGATGTCGTTTTCTTCTCTGATTGCTATGGCAAGTACTTCCAGTACTATATTGAATAAAAGAGGTGAGAGTGGGCAACCTTGTCTTGTCCCTTATCTCAGGGGAAGGCTTTCAATTTTTCCCCATTTAGAATGATGCTCGATGTGGGTTTTTGGTAGATGACTATAACTATCTTGAGGAAAGTCCCTTCAATTCCCATTTTCTGGAGGGTTTTAATCATGAATGTGTGCTGGATCTTGTCAAATGCTTTTTCTGTATCTATTGATAGGATCATATGGTTTTTATTTTTTCTTTTATTGATATGATGTATTATGTTGATTGACTTGCGAATGTTGAGCCATCCTTGCATTCCCGGGATGAATCCTACTTGGTCATGATGTATAATCTTCTTGATGAGTCTTTGGATTCTGTTTGCTAGTATTTTGTTGAAGATCTTAGCATCCGTGTTCATCAGGGATATTGGTCTGTAGTTTTCTTTCTTTGTGTTGTCTCTCCCTGCTTTGGGTATCAGGGGTGACATGTGCCTCGTAGAAGCTGTTTGGGAATGTTTCTGTTTCTTCTATTTCCTGGAAGAGCTTGAAAAGGACTGGCAGTAGGTCCTCCTTAAAGGTTTGGTAGAGTTCACTAGTGAATCCGTCTGGACCTGGGCTTTTGTGTTTGGGCAGACTTTTTAATTACTGTTTCAATTTCCTCGATGGTGATATGCTTATTCAGGTATTGGAGGTCTTCTTGTTTCAGACGTGAGAGGTTACAGGACTTCAGGAATTTATCCATTTCTTCTAGATTCTCATGTTTCACGGCATACAGGCTCTCAAAGTAATCTCTGATGATCTTTTGGATTTCTGTGGTTTCTGTTGTGATGTCACCATTTTTATTTCTGATTCTGTTTATTTGGGTTCTCTCTTTCCCTGTCCTTACAAGTCTTGCCAATGGCTTGTCAATCTTGTTTATTTTTTTTCAAAGAACCAGCTCTTGGTTTCATTAATCTTTTGGATTGTTTTTTTTTGGTTTCCAACTCATTGATTTCCTCTCTAAGTTTTATTATTTCCTTTTTCTGCCTGGCTTGGGCTCCCCTTTTGTTGGTCTTTTTCTAATGTCTTCAGCTGTGTAGTCAGGTTATTTATGTGGGCCCTTTCTTGTTTCCTGATGAATGCTTGCAGAGCTATAAACTTCCCTCTTAACACGGCTTTTGCCATGTCCCACAAGTTCTTATAGTTGGTGTCTTCATTTTCATTTGTTTCCAGAAATCTTTGGATTTCCTGTTTGATTTCTTCTATGACCCATTTGTTGTTCAGGGAGTGAGCTGTTCAGTTTCCAGGTGTTTGGTTTGACTCCCTGTTTCTGTGTATGGTTAACTTCCATTTTCAGTGCATCATGGTCTGAAAAGATAGCTGACACAATTTCTATCTTTTTTATTTTATTGAGGTATGCTTTGTGGCTCAGCATGTGGTCTATCTTGGAGAATGTTCCATGTGCACTAGAGAAAAATGTGTATTCAGCTTTTTTGGCATGAAAAGCCCTGTATATATCCACTAGCTCTCTTTCTTCCATTTCTTCCTTCAGGGCCAATATGTCCTTGGTAAGTTTCAGTCTTGTTGATCTATCCATCGTTGATAGAGCAGTGTTGAAATCTCCAACTATTATTGTGCTACTGTTAATGTCTTCTTTGAGGTCTCTTAGCAGTTGTTTTATATATTTTGCTGGCCCCTCGTTGGGTGCATATATGTTTAGTAGTGTAATTTCTTCCTAGTGTACATACCCTTAATTAATAAGAAATGGCATTCGTTGTCCCTTCTAACCTTTTTCAGCCTGGAAGTCTATATTATCTGATACTAATATGGCCACACCAGCCTTTTTGGAGGAGTTGTTTGCTTGGAGAATGGTCTTTCCAACCTTTGACTTTGAGTCTGTGTTTGTTGTGATTATTCAGATGTGTTTCTTGTAGACAGCAGAATGTTGGGTTCAATTTTTAAATCCATTTTGTCACTCTGTGTCTCTTAATTGGTGCATTTAGACCATTGACATTGAGAGAGATTATTGTCATCGGATTTTGTGCCATCTTTCTGTTTGTGCTTGTTGTGCTTTTGGGTTAGGTCGTATTACAGTAGACCCTTCTCAGTCCTTCTTTTAAAGTTGGTTTTGAGTCCATGAAGTTCCTGAGTTGTTGCTTATCCATGAAGTTGTGTATCTTTCCTTCATATCTGAATGTGAGTCTGGCTGGGTAAAGAATTCTTGGTGAGGCCTGTAGTTCATTGAGCCTTTTCACAATATCCCACCATTGTTTTCAGGCTTGGAGTGTTTCATCAGAGAAGTCTGCTGTAAATCTTAGGGATGTTCCTTTGTATGTGATTTCCTTCTTTGATCTTGTTGCTTTCAGTATTCTATCTCTATCTATAGTTTTTGTCATTTTCAATTAAGATTTGTCTTGGAGTATTCTTGTTGGGGTTTCTTTTAGCTGGTATCCTTTCTTTTACGGGCCTCCTCCTGGATCTTGAGGCAAGCGTTCTTTAGTTCCGGGAACTTCTCAGCAATTATGGCTTTGACAGTTTCTTCTTCATCAGGGTTTTCTTCTTGCCCTTCTGGGACCCCCAATGATCCATATGTTGTTTCTTCTGGCTTCATCCCGATTATCTCTTGTTGTCTGTTTGGTAATTGTGAGTCTTTTTTCTATCTTCTGGTGTTGTGTAGAGAATCTTTGGAACTCGTCTTCGAGATCACTAATTCTTTCTTCAGTAGCTATTATTCTGCTATTGATGGCCTTCCACTGTGTTTTTCATTTCATTTACCTCATTTTTAATATCTGTCATTTCCATTTGCATTTTCCTCACTTCTTCTCTCATGTCCTCTTGTATTTTATTGATTTTGCATTCCATTGCTTCTTTGAGTTCCTTATGCATCCTTAACAATTCTTTCCGAAATTCCTTATCAGAGAGGTTATACAACTCATTGGTATTGCTTGGCTCATCTGGACTAGTGACTTCACTCACAGAGCTTGACGGAATTTTGCATTGCTTTACCATTATGACTATTGTAGGTTGCAAATGTGAGTTCTTGGGTGACTAGATAGTACAGTTAGTAGGTGTCAGTGCTGTTTGCAGAGTTTGGGTGGGTGGCAAGGATGTAGGAACAAAGGTTCACTGGTACCTCATGCAAGATAGGTAGTAAGAGGATTGGCGCCGCCATGCGGTTTTGAGTTCTGGGATGTGGGTGGAGATTGCAGACGTTCCCGGAAGCGCAGGGCCCAAGGGTTCCGGGGTGAAACCAAGGCAGTTTGCCTTGGTTCCCGTTGATGGAAGTTCCGCTCTTCCCTGGGGCTGATTGGGTCCGCAGAGACGCAAGGATCACCAGCGTAAGCTCATTGAGGTTTGTAGGGAGTACAAGATGCCACCCTGTCTCACGTTCATTGATTTAAAGAAAGCCGTTGATTCTGTGGAGACTGAAGCGGTCATCAAAGCCCTAGCCAAACAGGGTGTTTAAATCCAATACATCAAGATGCTTCGTGAGCTGTATGGACGGATTCAACACCAGGATCTCACAATTCTACAAGGAAGTGATCATTGATGTCAAAAGAGGGGTTCGACAGGGTGATACCATTTCACCAAAACTCTTCAGAGCCACCCTCGAGAACATCATACGACAATTAGAATGGGAAGGAATGGGAGTGAAGATAGATGTTCAGCAACTACACCACTTCCGTTTTGCTGATGCCATAGTTCTAATAACACCAAACATTAGCCAAGTGGCACAAATGCTGGCAGACTTCGACCAAGAATGTGGAAAGATAGGTCTACAGCTAAATCTAAAGAAAACTATGTTTATGAAAAAAATGAACTAATTCCAGAGGCCCCATTCACTCTCAATGGAACAAACATCTCTGAATGCAGAAGTTATGTGTACCTAGGTCGAGAAGTCAACATGATGAACAACCTAAAACCTGAGCTGTGCAGGAGGAAGAGCGGCATGGAATGCCTTCAAAGGCATCGAAGAAATAGCAAAAAGGACAAAGAACTTCTGGCTCCGGGCACATCTCTTCGACTCCACCGTTCTCCCTGCATTAACATATGCCTCAGAGACCTGGGCCCTATGAAAGCAGGGATGAGAATGCTCTTCAGGTCTCCCAAAGAGGAATTGAAAGAGCTATGCTTGGAATATCACGTCTCACTCAAGTGAGAGAAGGAATCCAGATTTCCGACCTCCATCACTATTTCAGAATCAGGGACGCTGTCTCCTTTGCCAAGGCATCGAAAATCAGATGGGCTGGACATGTAATGCGATTTGGAGATGACCGCTGGACTAGAGCCATTACCGATTGAATCCCACCGGTTATCAAAGATCACGTGGCTGCCCACCTACAATATGGTCAGACTTCCTTGTCAAGACCCTGAAGGAACGGTTTGAGGCTCTTCATATTCCTGAATCAACCAGATGCCATTGGGCTACATTGGCACGTGATAGGGTCCAATGGAAATGTTACTGGCGCCCACTTTGAGCAAATCGATGAATAACGGGATTCAAGTGATCAAGTGATTAACCCCTTATCAGATGGGTATTGGGTGAATATTCTTTCCCATTCTGTGGATTGCTTTTGTATCTTAGTCCTTTCTTTAGAGGTGCAGAAGCTTTTTAGTTTCATGTAGTCCCATATGTTTATCTTTTCTTCTAGTTGCTTTGTTATTGATGTTTCACCTTTGAAGATGCCTTTAGCTTCAATGTCGTGGAGGGTTTTTCCTATATTTTCTTCAATGTACTTTATGGATTCAAGTCTGATATTGAGATCTTTAATTCATTTTGATGTGACTTTTGTGCATGGTGTTAGACACAGATCCAAATTCATTTATTTACATGTTGCTACCCAATTTTCCCAGCACCACTTTGTTGAAGTGCTTTCCTTACTCCATTTGGACTCTTTGCACCTTTATCAAAGATTAAATGATCATGTGTTTGAGGTTGGGTGTCAGGATACTCAATTCTATTCCATAGGTTCACAGGTCTGTTTTTATTCCAATACCATGCTGTTTTAATTACTACTGCCTTGTAGTACTGTTTGAAGTTGGGAAAGGTGATGCCTCCCATCTTCTTTTTCCCGAGGATTGCTTTAGCTATCCTTGGGGGTTTATTGTTCCATACAAATTTCAGGAGCGTTTGGTCAATTTCTTTGAAGAATGTCATGGGTATCCTTATAGGGCCTGCACTGAATCTGTACAGAGCTCTAGGGAGTATTACCATTTTGACAATGTTGATTCTCCCCATCCATGAGCAGGGAATGTGTTTCCATTTCCTGGCTTCCTCTTTTATGTCTTGGAGCAGTGTCTTGTAGTTTTCTTTGTACAGGTCCTTTACACACTTGGTTAAGTTGATTCCTAGATATTTTATTTTCTGTGGCACAATTGTGAATGAAATCGTTTCCTTAATATCCCTTTCTTCTCTTTCGTTATTTGTATATAGGAAAGCCACCGACTTTTGGGTGTTCATTTTGTATCCTGCCACTCTACTATATGTATCTATTGTTTCTAGGAGTTTTTTGGTAGAGAGTTTAGGGTTCTCTAGGTATAATATCATGTTTATCTGTGAATAATGATAGCTTGACTTCTTCCTTGCCTATCTGGATGCCCTTGATGTACTTTTCTTCTCTGATTGCTATGGCAAGTACTTCCAGTACTATATTGAATAAGAGCGGTGAGAGTGAGCAACCTTGTCTTGTCCCTGATCTCAGAGGAAAGGCTTTCAATTTTTCACCATTGAGAATGATGCTTGCTGTGCAGCCCATCTGATTTTCAATGCCTTGGCAAACGAGATAGCGTCCCTGAATCTGGAGCGGCAACAGAGGTCAGAACTCCAGATTCTTTCTCTCACTTGAGTGAGTCGTGATATTCCAAGCATAGCTCTTTCAGTTCCTCTTTGGGGAGACCAGAATAGTGTTCTCATCCTGCTTTCGTAGGGCCCAGGTCTCTGAGGCATATGTTAATGAAGGGAGATTGGTGGAGTCGAAGAGATATGCCCAGAGCCAGAAGTTCTTTGTCCTTTTAGCCATTTCTTCGATATTTTTGAAGGCATTCCATGCCACTCTCTTCCTCCTGCACATCTCAGATTTTAGGTCATTCGTCATGTTGAGTTCTCGACCTAGGTACACATAACTGCTGCATTCAGAGATGTTTGTTCCATTGAGAGTGAATGGGGCCTCTGGAACTAGTTCATTTTTCATGAGCATGGTTTTGTTGAGATTTAGCTGTAAACCTACCTTTCCACATTCTTGGTCGAAGTCAGCCAGAATTTTGTGCCGCTTGTCTAATGTTTGGTGTTATTAGGACGATGTCATCAGCGAAGCAGAGGTGGTTTAGTTGCCAACTGTTTATCTTCACTCCCATTCCTTCCCATTATAATTGTCGCATGACATTCTCGAGGGTGGCGTTGAAGAGTTTTGGTGAAATGGTCTCACCCTGCTGAAACCCTCTTTTACATCAATCATCACTTCCCTTGTAGAATGGTGAGATCCTGGTGGTGAATTCATAATACAGCTCACGAACAATCTTGATGTATTGGGTTTGAACACCTTGTTTGGCTAGGGCTTCAATGACCCCTTTGGTCTCAACAGAATCAAAGGCTTTCTTTAAATCATTGAATATTAGACAGAACAGCATCTTGTACCCCCTACAAACTTCAATGAGTTTGGTTACTCTGTGGATATGGTCGATTGTGCTGAATCCTTTTCAGAAGCCAGCTTGCTTGCATGGTTGTCCTTCATCTAACGTTCTGCCAATCCTGTTCAGGATGACTTGAGCGAACACCTTGTAGATGCCAGACAACAGGCAGATGGGGCGATAGTTGCCAATGTTGTGAATGTCTCCCTTTTTGAACAGTAGAACTATCCTGCTTATTTTCCATTGGGATGGCACCTTGCATTCAGACAGGTAGCGTGTGAATAGCCAAGCCAGCGTATTGATGATTACTGACAGCCTATTCTTCAGGTGTTCGGGTCTGACTTTGTCTGGGCCTTGTGCTGTTCCCTTCTTTACCATTGAAATGGCATGTCAGATTTCAGAAGGGAGAACGTTGGAAATGACATATCCATCCTGCGGAATTTGGTATGTGGGCAGGTGGACATGGCTATCAAAGAGATCTGAGTAGAAGTCATGTATAATCGTCTCCATTGCCTTTCTGGAAGATGTGATAGATCCATCAGGACGTTGTAGGGCAGTCATCTTGGTCTTATAGTTGGCGAAGGACAGGCGGGTGTTGTGAATGCTTTTCCTGGCTTCTGCTGCATGTTCCTGTATTTATGCTCTTCTCTCTTTGAGATCTTCCTTTATCGCTTGTCTGCACTGCTTTGCAAGGTTGGACGTTAGCATTTGGTCGCCTGAGGCTCGCGCCTTGCCACGTTGGCGAATGAGCTAGATTGTTTTTGAAGACAGGCGTCCTTTTTGTGTCTTTCTCTCTCGGCATTCTTCGTACAATCATGGAGGTGCTGAACCAGTCAGTTGTATTATTCATTGATGTCATCAGTGGTGGTATCTTCCCATGTTGCCACAATGGTGCCAAAGAGTTCCCAGTTGGTGGTCGTTCTGGGAGTTCTCTTCTTAAACTTTGCAGCCTTTTCTCCCCCGTTGCGTGAAGTAGAATTTTTCACTAAGGAGATGGTGGTCTGATCCTGTTTGGAATTTTGGGATGACAGTGACATCAGTCAGGCAAAACCATCGCTGAAGATGATGTGGTCAATTTCATTGTGGAATTGTCCACCAGGAGATTCCCATGTGCAATGTTTCGATTCAGTCTTCTGGAACTGTGAGTTCCCATGAATGGTCTTGGTGGACATGATGAACTCCAGATAGTCTCTCACCCTGTTTGTTCCATTTTAGGCCATGGGTCCTGATGTGGGGTTCTTCGGCTGATCTTCTCGGTCCTATATTGCCATTAAAATCACCAACTATGATCTTGTGGAAGGTGTGATCTTTTTTATAGAACTCCTCCAGTTCCATGTAGAAGTTCTCAATTTCTTCTTCCTTGTATGTAGATATTGGTCCATAGACAACAAAGATAGAAATTGCTGGCAGTGGGCACATCTCTTCAAATGTAATTGTCCTATCTGGTTTGTTAGGCATTGAAATGAATCAATGTTCATGGCTATGTTTGTGTTGACAAGGATACCGATGACACCGATGCCTCTTTAGTCACATTTACTCTCAATGTATCACTGTATCACTGTCTTCCCGTATATTATCAATTTTCTCCAGTAGGCATCAGTAACATCTCAATACGTCCTGTCATATGCAAGATAGCCCAAGGGCATCATCCCGCTCCAGGAACATAAAGAGCCTCAAACCATTCATCAGGTCATGGGAATGAGGTCTATAATTGTTACTGGTATTTGGCATGTCAAATACAACACAGGTAGCTTGCCAGGCTCTGCTGTGAGGGTGGGATACTCTAGCAGTCACCTCAAAACTTGAGCAATTATTGATAAACCGCGCGGCCGCAAAGCATGGCTCACTGATGAGCCGGGCTGTGATTAGCTCTTCTGCTGGGTGGAGCTTTAAGGAGAGGGGAGTCGGATGTGCAAAATGGCAGCCCTCATGTTGTGGAGGTTCCTCTAGCTTCTTGCGAGGCTCTGCTGGTGTGGCGGGCCAGGGCTAGAACCCACCATCCCTCCCAGACGCCTTGTGATCAGCTGGACACAGGGAGCAAGTAGCAGCACTGCCCCCGTTTGTGTGAGTCTCTGGATCGGCATACTTGGGCTGGCCTTGAAAAAAGACTGCTGCAGGGTGGGTCACTGATGAGCCAGGCTGTGATCAGCTCTTCTGCTGGGTGGAGCTCTGAGGAGAGGGGAGTTCAGATGTGGAAAATGGCGGCCCTCATGGTGTGGGGGTTCCTCTGGCTTCTTACGAGTCTCTGCTGGGGTGGTGAGCCAGGGCTAGAACCCACCATCCCTCCCTGACGACTCATGATCGTATTATGTAATTGCTTTTGTCACATTTACATAATAACAAAATTCAACATCTTTACCACTTGGAGGTGTTGTTCAGTAGGGATTGGAGCATCCACATGGTTGTGTAACAGTATTTTCCTCTTTTCTCCCATGCAATCACCTTTCTACTTTCTGTATTAAAAAATCAAACACCTCTGGTACCTCAGATAAGTGGGCTCATGCAATATTTGTGTTTTTGTGCTGCTTTCTTTGCGACTTTTGTTTGTTTATTTTTTTTTGGGGTCACACTCAGTTGTGTTCAGGTCTTATTCTAGGCTCTGCATTTAGGGATCACTACTGACAGAGCTTGGGGGACCATGTGAGATACCAGGGATCAGTCCCAGGTCAGCTGCACACAAGGCAAGAGCCTTACCTGCTGTTCTACAGCTCTGGCCCTCGATGCTTTCCTTGTTTTGATCCATCTCCTTGAGTGGATGTTGAACTCATGACAGGTTTGGTCACATTGCTGTATCACCATTGACACATAAAGGATCAGAACTGAGAGTCCTACTAAGACCATGCGAGGCTGGTGTAGGGAGATCCTGTACATGAGAAATGCACGCAATTTCCCTGTATACAGTTTGCTCCTCATGAAATCACGAAACTTAAAAAAAATCCAACAAACTAGAAACAGAAGGGAAATCCCTGGATGTGACAATGACTTATAAGAAAAACTCAGTCAGTGTCCCACTGGATAATCGGACTTTTCCCCTAAGGCCAGAAATAGGATGCCTGTCCACAGGGCTGTCTCCTCTCATCCAGAGTCATGACTCCTGTCTCCTCGTATGCTGAGATAGTATGCCTGTCTCCTCTCATCCAGAAATCAGATGCTTGACTGCTCTCATCAGAGATAGGACACCCATCTCCTCTAATCCAGAAATAGGAGGCCTGTCTCCTCTGATCCTGAAATAAGATGCTGGTCGGCTCTAATCCAGAGAATGAATGCCTGATTCCTCTCATCCAGATATAGGATGCCTGTCTCTCTCATCCAGAGATAGGATGCCTGTCTCCTCTCATCCAGAGAGAGGATGTCGGTCTCCTCTCATCCAGAGATAGGATGCCTGTCTCCTCTCATCCAGAGAGAGGATGTCTGTCTCCCTCTCATTCAGAGATAGGATGCCTGTCTCCTCTCTTCCAGAGATAGGACGCCTTTCTCCTCAAATTCAGAGATAGGAAACTTGTCTCCTCTCATCCTCTTATGCAGAGATAGGACACCTGTCTCCTCTCATCCAAAGATAGGATTGCCTGTCTCCTCTCATCCAGAGACTGGATGTTGGTCTCCTCATCCAGAGATAGGACACCTGTCTCCTCTCCACCAGAGACAGGATGCCTATCTCTTCTCATCCAGATATAGGATGCCCATCTCCACTCATCCAGAGATAGGACATCTGTCTCCTCTTAGGATGCCGGTCTCCTCTCATCAGATATAGGAAGCCTGTCTCCTTGCATCTAGAGATAGGATGCCAGTCACCTCTCATCCCAGAGATAGAACACCTGACTCCTCTCATCCAGATATAGGACGCCTGTTTCCTCTCTTCCAAGGTAGGAATCCTGTCTCCTCTCTCTCTCTCTCTCTCTCTCTTCCTTTGTTTTTTGGGTCAAGCCTGGCAATGCTCAGGGGTTACTCCTGGCTCTAAGCTAAGGAATTACTCCTGGTGGTGTTTGGGGACCATGTGGGATGCTGGGGATCAAATCCAGGTGGGCCACATGCAAGGCAAATGCCCTCCCCTGTGCCATCACTCCGGCCCCTAATCCTGTCTCCTCTCAGTCAATGATAAGACTCCTGCCTCCTCTCATTCAGAGACAGGACACTTGTCTCCTCTAATCCAGACATAGGACATAGGTCTCCTCTAATGCAGAGATAGGACGCCTGTGTCCTCTGATCCAGATATAGGATGTCTATCTAATGCCATAGGATGCCGGTCTCCTCTCATTTAGAGATAGGATTCCTGTCTTCTTTCATAAAGCAATAGGACGCCTGTCTCCTCTCACCCAGAGTTAGGATGCCTGACTCCTCTCATAGAGAGATAGGATGCTGGTCTCCTCTCATGCAGTCTCCTCTCATCCAGAGATAGAAGCTTATCACCTCTTATCTGAGATAGGATGCCTGTGTCCTCTCAACAGAGATAGGGCACCTGTCTCCTCTCATCCAGAGATAGGACGCCTGTCTCTTCTCATATAGCAATAGACACCTGTCTCCTTTCATCCACAGATAGGACGTCTGTCTCCTCTCATCCAGAGATAGAACACCTTGCATGCAGAGATGGGACACCGGTCTCCTCTCATCCAGAGATAGGACCTCTGTTTCTTCTCATCCATAGAGAGGACACTGGTCTCCTCTCTTCCAGAGATAGGATGCCTGTCTCCTCTCATTCCGTGATAGGACGCCTGTCTCCTCTTATCCTGAGATAGGATCCTGCCTCCTGTCATCCAGAGATAGGATGCCTGTTTTCAGAGGTTGGGGTACAAATTCAGTAGTATTTTTTGTCAAGTACACTTACTTATTAATTTTTTATTATACCACCGTGAGATATACAACTACAAGATGTTCACACTTGAGTCTCAGTCATACAGTGTTCAGCACCCACCCCCATCTATGCCCATTTCCCACCATCAATGCCCTCACTTCCCTCCCCATTTCCCCAACCTGGGTCCATGGCAGGTTTTCTATCTCCTTTTTCTTTCTCTTCTTTCTCTCTCTCTTCCTCCCTCTCGCTTCCCTTTCTTACACATTGTGGATTGTAATACATACATTTAGAGGTTATCATTTGTATCTTTTGCCTTTATTCAATGCTCAGTTTCAGAATCACTTTGGTTGCAGCCTTTACCCTCACCGAGAGAAAAGGGAAAATCCCTCCAGGTTGGTAGGTGGCAGATTTCGTGAGCAAGGGAGCTTGTGCACCTTCTCTTGGGTGACCACGAGCATGTGCATCTCTGCACTGCTCCAGGTACTGTGTTACAAACCTTCATAGAGGCCTTAGCTGTGCTCCATCAGGCCTGAAGCCCAGATAGTCTCAACACTGCACACCCCAGTGTGTTTCCTCAGTGCTGCTGCATCCTTAGGCCATCCTTGGGAATCATTTGCCCGGGCAAAGGTCCAGGAATATTCCAAGGGCAAGAGATAATAAGCCTCAGCTGGTGAGGATCCAGTGATCACGTCTATAGGTGGCCACACTACCAGTTGCTCTTCCCTAGCTCTACATCCCTGTGACTGACTCTACCATCTCACAGCTGCTCTGAGTGGTCAACAAGGGCACTGACCTAGAGATGGCTCATGGGCTGCCCGCTGGCTTGTTGGTTGCAGATGATATGGGTACATGCAAGAGAATGCACAAGTTAAGACACTTCACTTGATCACTTGAATCCCGTTATTCATCGATTTGCTCGAGCGGGCGCCAGTAACATTTCCATTGGACCCTATCACGTGCCAAGGTAGCCCAATGGCATCTGTTTGATTCAGGAATATGAAGAGCCTCAAACCGTTCCTTCAGGGTCTTGACAAGGAAGTCTGACCATCTTGTAGGTGCGCCATTTTTTGACATTCAGTGGGATCCAGTCGGTAACGGCTCTAGTCCAGCGGTCATCTCCAAATCGAATTACATGTCCAGCCCATCTGATTTTCGATGCCTTGGCAAAGGAGACAGCGTCCCTGATTCTGAAATAGCGATGGAGGTCGGAACTCGGATTCCTTCTCTCACTTGAGTGAGGCGTGATATTCCAAGCATAGCTCTTTCGATTCCTCTCTGGGAGACCCGAATAGCGTTCTCATCCTGCTTTCGTAGGGCCCAGGTCTCTGAGGCATATGTTAAGACAAGATTTCTAAAAAACCAATGGCAGCCTGACTACAATAGATGGGCTGTGTCCCGTCGGCTGAGTTCTGCTTCCCAAGCCCTCACCTACATCCCCATGTGATTTAACAAAAGGGCCTCCTGAGGTCTGAGCACACACACTGGTCAGGGTATATCCGGAGGACCGGCACCATCCTCCCTCCCATGTTCAGTGGTGCATGCCCTGTGCCAGGAACAATGTTTCCACAGATCCAGCTTGTAGAAAAATAGCCGAACCCCGTGGGGACTGGATTAGTCCCACCTTACCCAGCTAAGGAGTGCAAAGCAACTCTAGAGGCTGGAGCCTTCCCCAGGGCTGTGTATTCTCATCACAGAGCACCCACAAACAGCCATATCTTTTGTGCTGTGGGGTGCCCCGGCAGAGACTCCACTCCAGACCATTGGAGCAACAGACCCTGCAGGTAGGTGATGATTCAAATGTGTGAAAGGCTGTGATAGCTCACCCCAAGGAGGGCCGGACGGCTGCTTCAGTGCTCACCAAGCGAGGGGTTGGCGCTGCCTCTAGAGCTGGGGCCACCTGCTGCTGCTGTCATCCCTGGCCCTGTGCCCAGGGCTCAGATAATCTGCGCTGACACGCCCTGCTCAAGAGAGCCCAGAGCTCAAAGCTGCTTCTCTGGTATGGTTTTCCCTCGCCCAGTGGGGTCTTAGGCCCCTTCCAGGTAGCATAAGAGACAGAGACAAGGGTCACCAGGGATATAGTCACCTCAGATTTCTCTCCAGTATGTTTTTCCTGTTTGTTTTGTTTTGTTTGGGGGACTCACCCACCGATGCTCAGGGATAACTACTGGCTCTTGGCTCAGGAATCACTCTTGGCCATGCTCAGAGATGCCAGGAATTGAACTCAGGTCGGCCGCATGCAAGGCAGGTACCTTGCCCACCATATTCCCTCAGCCCCATCAAGCTTTATTTTTAAAGCCCCAGGCCTTACTTCCTTTACTTATCTACTTTTCACATGGACTTCTATTTTTTCCTCTGGTTATTTTTAGTAGTTTTGTAGAAAGTCTTAACTCTTTTACAGATTTTTTTTTCTTTTTGGGCCTCACCAGCAATGCTCAGGGGTGACTCCTGGCTCTACACTCAGGAATTTCTCCTGGTGGTGCTCGGAGGACCATATGGGATGCTAGAGGTGGGACTCGGACTGGCCACATGCAAGGCAAACATCCTCTCCACTGGGCTCCGGCTCTGGCTCCTTACAGGTCATTTTGTAGATGTAACACAACTAACATCCATGGACAAACACAGCCGAGATCAACAGCATTTAATCCAAAAAGTTAGCACTGTCCAATGGCCCCAGCCTTAACCACAGTCCATAGTTTATTTAATTAATTTATTTATTTATGTGAGGTGCCAGGGACTGAACCAGGGTTGCCATGTGTGAGGCGAGTGCCTTCCCGCTGTCCTGTAGTTGGAGCTCCAGGGTTTGCAGTACTGGTAATCACATGGTATAAGCATGGTATAAGTACTGGTATAAGCATGGAGACTGTGGTAATCACAGTCTCCATGCTTATATCATGCCAAGACCACACCCTTCAGCAGAGAGCCTGCCACCCTCCACCATGTCCCAAGTTCCCTTCCAATTGCCGCTGCCCCCGCAAAATTCAGTTCAATAGACAAAATCTTCAGTTACAATTATTTTGACCATTCTTTGTTCTTTTACCAGGTTTTACTATTATTTTGACCATTCTTTGTTCTTTTACCAGGTTTTACTCTTTTTTTACACATATAAGAGAGAACTTGTGTGTGTGTGAGAGAGAGAGAGAGAGAGAAGAGAGCTAATCTGAAATTCCATAAAATTGCAAATTAAATTTTTTTAAAAACAAGATTTTTTAATATTATGGATTAATTCTGTGCTAATGCATATTACAGTTTACATGAAATAGGTAAAGCCTACAAATGTAAATTTTAGTAAGAGTGAAGAGAATTAAGAAAATTCATTGGAGAAATTCTGAATAGGCCTATAAAAGTACTAAGTGTATTTTATCCTAATAAAGGGAGTCTTGGCTTTATATTGGAAAATGTTACAGATACTGCTTAAGTGTCTGAATTAATAAGTAAAAGGTTGTAATAAAATTTCTGTGGATGTAAAAAAACTAAGCAAAGAGAAAATTCACTATAAATGAGATGTTAATTTGCTATTGAAAATGTATAAAATTTTTTTAGCTAGCTAGGAGTAAAGATCCCTTTCTTTCATTTACTTTTGGGTCACACCCGGCAATGCTCAGGGATTACTCCTGGCTCTGCACTCAGGAATTACTCCTGTTGGTGTTCGGGGGACCATATAGGACAGCAAGGATTGAACCTGAGTTGGTCACATGATAGCCAAATGCCCTCTCCTCTTGTGGTGCCCCAAGCCTGCCAGGGAGTGATTCCTGAGTGCAGAGCCGGGGTAACCCCTTAGCACCACCAGGTGGGGCCCCTGAAATTATCCATTTCCCATTCACTTACCTTGACACCCATTTTTAAGACTTTAGTTTAAGTGATATGACTAAAACAGCCTTAATGTTTATGATGTTATTTTGCAAAGTCACTGCACCCCACCAGCACCAAAGTGCCCACGACCCCCAGCAATGTCCTTACGTTACTTCTAGTCCTCTTCATTTCCCATCCCCACCCATCCCCAGCTGCTTGGTAATCTGAGTTTTGTAATCCAAGGCTAAGAGTTTGTCGATATCTAGTACTATTGGTTCCCTTTTCCGGTCATATAAGTCAGATCATCTGGGATCCATCCCTTTCTGGACCTCACTTAACATCATATTCTATAGTTCATCCATACTGCAGAAAACAGCATGGTTTCATCTTTTCTTTTGTTGCTGTTGGCTTTTAGGGTTTGGGGGCCACACCCAGTGATGCTCAGAGGTTCCTCCTGGCTCTGCACTCAGAATTACTCCTGGTGTACTCAGAGGACCATATGGGATGCCAGGAATTGAAGCCAGGTTGGCATGTGCAGGGCAAGAGCCCTCCCACTGTGCTATGGCTCCGGCAGTGATTTCATTGTTCCTGAGAGTGCGTAGTGGGCCACCATGTCTGATGCCACAGCTTCTTCACCAGTCATCTGCCCTGGGCTATTTGGGCTGATTCCAAGTCCAGGCTAGTGTACTAGGCGGAGCGCTTGCAGAGACACAGATGAACATATGTCTTCCTGAATTAATGTGTCTGTGTTTGGACAGGTGGATGTAGAACCATTTTGAAATGACTGTAAGTTTATTTCTAGCCACTTTATTCTTTTCTTCCGTTGCTTTTTTTAAAAAAAATCTGTCCATGTGCTTGATCACAGTAACTTGACGTTAAGTTTTTTATCATTGGGAAGTGAAAGTCATTCTGCCTAATTCTGCATTTTTCATTTTCTCCAGAATTTTTTGGTCTATTCTGGGTCATTTGCCTTTCCATATACATTTTAGAGTTAGCTTGCTAATTTTTTGCCAAAATTCCAGGTGAGCTTTTGACAGGGACTGTGTTGAATCTATAGGTTTGCCATCTTGGAATTGCTAAGTCTCCTAGTCTGTGAACACAGAATATTTTTCCAGTATGGGATCTTTTAAACTTCCTCCTCTGTTCCCTTTGAGACCCAACTCCTCAGATGGGCCAAATGATGTGCTGAGAACCATAGCCAGGAAGGGTGGGAGATGTTTCACAGGGGCTTCCCACAAAGGAAGGCCGCATCTAGGAGGTCACGGGAGGCTGAGTTTATGCACATGCAGTTAAGGCTGGGAACCCCCTAAAGAGCAGAAGCTTTAGGTACAGGAAAAACCAACAAATCATAGCTCCATTTTCAGTAAGACAGGATATATGATTTTCTTTTTTTCTTTTTGGGAGGGGAGGAGGTTTGTGGCCGCACTCTGCAGCGCTCAGGGTTACTCTAGGTTCTGTGCTCAGGAGCTACCCCTGGAGGTGCTCAGGGACAGTATACAGTGCCAGGGATCTAACCAGGGCTGACTCTATGCAAGGTAAGTACCTTAATCCCAGTGCTAACTCTCTGACCCCAGGTCTTATGATTACTTTCTTTAAAAGTCTTACCTCGGTTTGTATGAGGCTCTGGCCCTATAAGGGGATCGTTCAAGCTGATGCTAGGAATGTCTTGGAATGTTAAAACTCACGTCTGTAAGTTTATTCAAGTCCTCAGATCTCACTGATTCTTGCCCTAAGCATAAGGGTGCTCTTTTGGGTTCACCCAGACTGGGTTTTCAGGCATAGGCTCAAGCGCTGCTAGTGGGTTGGAGGCGGGCGGCGGGAGGTGCTCTCAGGAAACACTTGTAAGGGAGCAGGGAAATAACATAGAAAAGGGGAGGAAGCCAAATGAGTGTTTCAAGGAGCAGATATCCACAGTGGGTGGGGGCCTGATGGAAGCAGGTAGACCAGTTCTCCAAATGCCCTGATGAAGGACAAAGGCACTAAGACCCAGTCTCTCTCACTGGCACACAGCCGCTTGCTGTCACTCAAGTGTGATGTGCACCCCACCTGCTGAAGACCAGCCTTAGGGCTGAGAGCTACGGGATTTCAGGAAGACCCTCTGTGGGGTGAGCTGAGAGCACCGACACTCCCTAACATACACACGACAGGGGTTGTGAGTCGTCTCTCCGCTTCCCACGGCCATCGGTCCTCATGTCAGAACCATTGTGGACAACAGGCCCGCTTACATACCTTTCCAAGCCTCCCTTTCATCTTGAAGGGGAAACGTCCATATCAGACTTCCCAAATCACCATTTGTCGGGCCCCTGCTTTCTCCTGTCTAAAGTTAGGTGTGATGGCTGGAGCACAAGCAGCCACTAGCAGCCAAAGAGAAAGAACAACAACAAAATCTCAGATAACTTGGCCCTGATATCAAATATCATGAACCAGTGGCAACATCCACTTGCCTCCACACTTCTTATCACACAAGACAAACCCTAAGTCTTTCTGTCACTGTAGTTGGTCACAGTTACTGAATCTAAAGTTAATTTCTTTCTTTTTTTGCTTTTTTGGTCACATCTGATGATTCTCAGGGGTTATTCCTGGCTCTGCACTCAGAAATTATTCCTGGCGGTGCTCAGGGGACCATATGGGATGCCGGGATCGAACCCGGATTAGCCGTCTGCAAAGTAAAGCCCTCTCTGCTGTGCTATTGATCCGGCCCCCTAATGTTAACTTCTAAGCACACAGAGGGTCAAATGACTGTCAAAATGATCAAGGGTCTTATTCATCCGCCCACCTAGTGAAGCAAGTTCTACCAGGTACATATGAAAGACTGTCAACATTAAGATGGTCCGTGAAGGGAATCTGAACTAATAATGTGTAGTCAAGAATGGGGTATTCTCTCTGCCATTTAAAGAGATAATTTGCATACAGTCATGTATTCTTTTTTAATCACCCTTCCTCACAGAAAGGAATTTCAGGAGGAGGTGAATAATAAAGTAAAATATTTTACTTTATCAGAAAAAGATAAAAAGTGAGGAGACTCTAGAAAGGGTGTGCATTAGCGGGTACAATTGGACAGCGGAGAATGTGCCTTTCTAACATTTTAAACAAAAGGTGTAAGAAGTGGAAAAAGAAAAAGAATGCATGCAAGTGGCAATGCTTGCATAGCTGTCTCTCTGTGAGGGGCTGTCTCTCTGTGAGGGAGGGGCTATCTCTCTCTGAGGGAGGGCCTATCTCTCTGTGAGAGACTCTCTGAGGGGGCTGTCTCCCTGTTAGGGCCTGTCTCTGTTAGGATCTATCTCTCTGTGAGGGAATGTCTCTTTGTGAGGGGCTATCTCTCTGTGAAGGGCTATCTCTCTGTCAGGGACTGTCTCTCTGTGTGTTTATTTATTTATTTATGCTTTTTTTGGTCACACCCGGCAATATTCAGAGGGTTACTCCCTGGCTCTGCCCCTCAGGAATTACTCCTGGCGCTGCTCAGGGGACCATATGGGATGCCGGGAATCGAACCTGGGTCGGCCGCATGCAAGGCAAACAACCTACCCGCTGGACTATCTTTCCGGCCCCGACTGTCTCTCTGTGAAAGGATCTCTGTGAGGGGCTGTCTCTCTGTGAGGAAGGGGCTATCTCTCTCCGAAAGTGGCTATCTCTCTGTGAGGGAGGGGCTATCTCTCTCTGAGTGGCTGTCTCTCTGTGAGGGAGGGGACTATCTCTCTCTGAGTGGCTACTCTCTCTGTGAGGGAGGGGCCATCTCTCTCTGAGTGGCTATCTCTCTGTGAGGGAGGGGCTATCTCTCTCTGAGTGGCTATCTCTCTGTGGAGGGAGGGGCCATCTCTCTCTGAGTGGCTATTCTCTGTGAGGGGAGGGGCTATCTCTCTCTGAGTGGCTATCTCTCTGTGAGGGGGGGGCTATCTCTCTCTGAGTGGCTATCTCTCTGTGAGGGAGGGGTTATCTCTCTCTGAGTAGGCTATCTCTCTGTGAGGGGTGGGGGACTATCTCTCTCTGAGTGGCTATCTCTCTGTGAGGGAGGGGGCTATCTCTCTCCGAGTGGCTGTCTCTCTGTGAGGGAGGGGCTATCTCTTTCCGAAGTGGCTATCTCTCTGTGAGGGAGGGGCTATCTCTCTCGAGTGGCTATCTCTCTGTGAGGGAGGGGGCTATCTCTCCCGAGTGGCTGTCTCTCTGTGAGGGTGGGGACTATCTCTCTCTCTGAGTGGCTATCTCTCTCTGTGAGGGGAGGGGGCTATCTCTCCCAGTGGCTGTCTCTCTGTGAGGGAGGGGCTATCTCTCTCCGAATGGCTATCTCTCTGTGAGGGTGGGGGACTATCTCTCTCTGAGTGGCTATCTCTCTGTGAGGGAGGGGCTATCTCTCTCCGAGTGGCTATCTCTCTGTGGGGAGGGGGCTATCTCTCTCTGAGTGGCTATCTCTCTGTGAGGGGTGGGGACTATCTCTCTCTGAGTGGCTATCTCTCTGTGAGGGAGGGGCCATCTCTCTCCGAGTGGCTATCTCTCTGTGAGGGAGGGGCTATCTCTCTCCGAGTGGCTGTCTCTCTTTCACTGGCTACTGCTGAAGATGCAGGTTCACTTCGATTGGCAGCCCCAGAGCTGTGAGGGCACCAGTAAGGGGCAGCCAAGTGCCCAGAGAAGGAACAGTCTGTCCTCTCCCCACTTGCTCTCTGATTTTGAGTCACCTGGACGCCGGCAAACCCCCTTGGGGTGGGCAAGCTTCACTGAGTGCATCCCTGGCATTGATCGCCCCCAGCCTCCCCCTCTCCCCACACGAGATCTCAGACCCCAAGGAGGTGAGACCAGACATCTCTTGTGTCCTAGCCACATTGAATGGTCAAATACAGGAGCATAAAAAAGATGCTGTTTTTGGTGGTGGGATAGAACCCCTCAGGCATGGGAGGCGCGTACTCTGCCACTGGTCTGCGTCCCCAGCCTCAGTGAAATGGTTGACTGAGAGGGAATAATGAAAGAAATAAGAGGGGACACAGCCTCTCACTCTCCCACTTCCTGTCTTCTGCGCCCTGCCCTCTCCCCAGGAGGTGATTCTCTTGCCCATACAGGCCAGGGCAGCCACCCTGGGCTTGGCACAGCTGTCCCTGGAGAGTTTGTGGCTCAGCCTGGACATGCCCCTCCACACCCCAACAGGCAAGGCAAACCTCTTAAGTCACTGCCTACTTGGGTCTGTCATCTGCAGATGTGGACAGAGGCAGGCCCGAGAGAGAAACAGATCGTCCCTCCCGACGAAGAGGCAGAGTGGCCAGACTGGGACTAGTCAGAAGGATGGAGCTGACATGGGGTGGACAATGAGAAATTTCTGTCAGGTCCCAGAAAATACAACAAAACCAGTTTCATGCTCAGAGTCTGATTATTTCAGTCAAATCAACAAAACCCAGCAAGCACGAGACTCGATTGTGTCGGATGAGCAAAGCTGGAGACACTCAGAATGCTGACAGGGCCCCCTTGTCCTCCGCATGGGGGACACTCTCCCTACACCGCGGAAGTCGGTGGGTGGCTTATGAGGCAGGGAGGGACGGTCACTTTCTGCCGACATGCCTCTGCCACGCAGGAACTGGCTGGGGATGCTAGACCTTAACCAGGCATTGCAGGCGCTAGTCTTTACCTCTCAGAAAAGAACTTCAGGAGTAGACGAACAGTGAAGTAAAAACAGATTTTATTTGGAAGTTTTGAGGAAGGGGAAGCAGGAGAGAGAGAGGAACGTGCTCAGAGAGAACACGGCTTCTCCAAAGGTGGAGAGCGCTCCAGTGCGCCGCATCCCGACATTAGGCATGAAAGTCCACATCCTAGAGGGGATGAGGGTGGCACGGGTGACAGGTGCCACATGTGCTCAGCCATGTGGGCTGGGGCAGCAGATGGGCTCACTTCCTTTGTTCAAGGTGGTTTTTATAGGGTTTTCCCCAAGCTGACCTCACCTGGGGCTTCTACCTAGTTACGAGTCCATAGCTAGGGTAGTTGTCAAGAGGGGAGTGTCGGGAGTCAAGTCTTCTTTGAAATTCTTTTCCTGACCTTGATCCTGCTGAAGCTTCTCTTGAGGTGGGTCGAGCCTTCTCAGGGTCTGTTACTGGCACCACAGCACCACGAAGATTTACCAGGCCTAGGCTTCATTCTTACAGCTTCAGGGATCTTGGTTTTATTAGTTCTAAGAAATTCCATTGCCATGGACTCTCCCCTATCCATGTGCCTGCCTCAGTGAGACTTTTGTCATTGCAACAATCCAACCCCACAGTCAGAGCAGAAAAGGCTTGTTCCAAGGACCCCAGTCAGGAACATTTGCAATGATCATTGAGACAAGACATACAGCAGTTTGGCAGAGTGGCTCAGTCCAGGGATCCGGCCATCCCTGGACAGGCCACTGCCAGAGGAGGGCAGAAGCTTCAGGTGGAATAACTACCAACCTGATCCTCCTGATGACCAAAAGAAGGGGCCTGGGGGGCAGGCTTAAGGTCAGGGTCTACAAAGGCAAGAAGCATCATGGTACTGATAAGTCATGTCCTAAGTCATGCCCATCTCCCTGACCCTCCATGGAGAAGCTCTGACCTCTGTCTCTCTGGAGAGGAAGCTGAAGTGACTGGAGGTGATTAAAGCTAAGTGAGGCCTTGAGCCCTGATCAGTAGCATTGGGCCATAAAGGAGCAGGAGGTGACATCTTCCCTCACCTTCTCTCCAGTAGGAAGGCCTTCGTTAGCGCCTGGGGAAGAGAGCCCTCACCCAAACCCCACCACCCCACCACTTGGCCCAGACTTCCAGGCTCCCGGGCTGGCTCAGCTTCCTACAAAGCGAGTGTCTAATCCCCATACTACCCTTCAGGCTTAGGAGGTGGGATTTTTGTTTTTAATTTTTCTGTACTTTTCTGTACTGACTTATTTATTTGCTTTTGGGGTCATACTCAGAGATGCTCAGGGGTTACTCCTGGCTCTACACTCAGGAATTACTCCTGGTGGTGTTCGGAGGACCCTATGGGATGCCGAGGATCAAAGCTGAGTAAGCTGTGTGCAAGGCAAGCACCGTACCTGCTGTACTATGGCTCCAGTCCCTGTTCTGACTTTTAAAATGATATACTGCATCTAAGGTGTGTGTGTGTGTGTGTGTGTGTGTGTGTGTGTGTGTGTGTGTGTGTTGGGGCAGAATAAAGCAGTTTTCATTTTGGAAATGACAGACAGGATGGGCACACAGCCCTGCCAGGTTGGGGGTGAGAGCACTGTAAGATGGGAGACGTTGTAGATGGCAGGACATGCGACAACTGCCTGAGCAT
Source organism: Cryptotis parvus (assembly GCA_021461705.1). NCBI lineage: Eukaryota > Metazoa > Chordata > Mammalia > Eulipotyphla > Soricidae > Cryptotis > Cryptotis parvus. The sequence goes on from JAJIBD010005464.1 coordinate 22,693, forward strand.
GAACAGGCACCTCAGTGGGTATCGCATAAGAGAGGTTACACCGAGCCCTAGTGTGTCCCATGCGGTCATGTACTTAGAGGGGTTTTCTTTGGGGGCAGGGAGGCCACACCAGTGATGCTCAGGTTACTCCTGGTTCTGCACTCCTCGAGTCCCGACAGTGCTCAGGGACCATACAGGCTGCCAGGGATTGAACTAGGTTGGCATGAGCAAGGCAAACACCCTCCCCGCTGTGCTGTTGCTCCAGACCTGCACTTGTAGATTTCTCCCAAAGCCAAGAGTTGGCACAGACAAGAAAATGTTCATCTCCCAAGCATAAGCACAGCAAAACAATAGTTTGGGGGATTTCATTCCTAGAGGCCTCCTGAGCTCACTGCATGGCCGTTCCTGCTGTTCTGGGCCTGGCGCGCAGACCATGGGCTAGCCAGACAGCATTCAGCAGAGGCGTGAGGACAGAAGTCAAAGCGGGGCGAACGCTGACCTTCTGTGTGGGCAGGTGAGTCAGACTTGGCTAACTGAGGCGGGTCAGGCGCTTCCTGTCCCGGGGAGGTGCAAACCGAGGCTGCCCGTGATGTGGCAGGTGGCGAATGATCAAGAGAGTGGCTGGACCACAGGTCCTAGCAGGCTCCTTTCATGCTGAGCCGCTATGTGACTCTGATTGCTGCAAAGAATGGGGAGGGTGGTCCAGAAAGAAAGAGTTAATGGACAGACCACTTGGCCACCCTTCTGGCCACTGAGGGTCTGGGTCCACAGGAGAAAGGGCCCTGCCAGCAAGGGACCAGAGCTTTCAGGAAGGCTCTGAAAGGGAAGTACAGACCCGGACACGCTGCCCCAGAGGGCAAGGAGCTCATTCACTGCAGCTCAACTGTGGAGCAGCAGAGGGGAGTGAGACAGGCCACACACAGCCGGGGCCCTGAGGGATGAGACAGGCCACACACCCCGGGGCCCTGAGGGATGAGACAGGCCACATAGCCGGGGCCCTGAGGGATGAGACAGGCCACAGCCGGGGCCCTGAGGGGATGAGAGACAGGCCACACACAGCCCGGGGCCCTGAGGGATGAGACAGGCCCACATAGCCGGGCCCTGAGGGATGAGACAGGCCACCACACAGCCCGGCCCTGAGGGATGAGACAGGCCACACAGCCGGGCCCTGAGGGACGAGACAGGCCACACACAGCCCGGGGCCCTGAGGGATGAGACAGGCCCACACAGCCGGGCCCCTGAGGGATGAGACAGGCCACACAGCCCGGGCCCTGAGGGACGAGACAGGCCACACACAGCCCGGGGGCCTGAGGGATGAGACAGGCCACACACAGCCGGGGCCCTGACAGGAGTGAGACAGGCCACACAGCCCGGGCCCTGAGGGATGAGACAGGCCACACACAGCCCGGGGCCCTGAGGGATGAGACAGGCCACACACAGCCCAGGGCCCTGAGGGATGAGACAGGCCATAGCATCGGGGCCTCAGAGCTTTCTCTAGGGGTTTTTGACTTAAAGCTACACCTCACCCCTCTCCGAGGAGCCACCCCAGGTCCAGAGTTGATCTAGAGGACCCCTTCTCTCGGGAAGGGGCGCTCAAGTCCAGAAGGGCAGAACACTCAGACTGGAAGGAGAGCCCCCGGGGCAGTGGGTCCCAGTGACTGAGTTGCCTTGGCTACCACCACCTTTACCCACCACCAGCACCATCATCCTCGCCATCATCACCAGAGGGGGAGGGAGGGAGAAAAGAGAGGGGAAAGAAAGAAGGAAAGAAAGGAAAAGACAGAGAGACAGAAAGGAGCGAGAGAAACAGTACAAATAAGAAGTGACAGAAAGAGGAAGGCGCCGTGCCCTAGAGACCCAGTGGGGTCGGTGTGGGGTGGAGGCGGGTTCATGGAGCCGGAGAACAAGAGGGAAGCGGCGGGGTGCCCAGACTCGTCCCCGGAGGTGGGGGGCTACCACGTGCAGGTGCCCAGAATCGGCGCTGTTTGAAAGAGACGAAAAGCCACGAGTTGCCATGGTCGTCTTCCAGGAATCAGCCGTGCTTGGGGCACGCCCCCCCCACCGCTGCTTCCCGTGGGGCCCCCTATCCGGACCCCCCATCAGCCCTGACACATTTGTGGACCGCGGCAGCCCCAGGTGTGTTCCAGTGTGCCCAGGCAGACAAGACCCTCGGTGTCTGCCCGCCAGCGCTGGGCCCCAACCTCTACCATCGCCTCCAGCCCCAGAACTGCGGCTACCCAGGCCTTGCAAAAGAGGCTGTGCGCATGCGCAGGAAGGAAGGGCTGCAGGGCCGAGGCCTCCAGGCAGGCGCCAGGCTACAGACTCCCTTCCTCAAAAGGGCTCTTCTTTACTGAACGCTCAGGCTGCTGAGGCTTCCCGCATTCTCACAGGGGGAAAGGTCAGGCTGACCTGTGGGGCAGCCAGTTGGTCAACAGGCATTTACTGATAGCTGCAGCGTTCAGCAGGACGTGTGGGGGTGTGGGTGCGGTGAACAAGCCCAGGTGGGGTCACCAGGGGCTGCTGTTTCGGGGGTAGGTTGGAGGACACAGCCAGCGTGTCCAGGAAGTCCCCGACTGGGCTCGCTTGAACGTGTATCTTGCTGGCTTGTCTCTGCGTCTCTGCCTTTTCTTCACTGAGAATCCTGTGTTCTCTCTGAAACACGTGCTTTCCCGCTCTGTCTCTTTCCTCAAGTCTTCTAAGCAAGTTTCATTCAATCAATTAATCAAAACTATCTTGCTTCACTTTAAAAAAATCAAAATAAACCAAAAGAACAGTGCTCAGGTGGAAACACTCCATGGCCCCAGTCACCGAGGGGAAAGAGCTAGTGGGCACTGTACGCCTTGTGATGTCACAAGACACGGAGCAAAGGTGCTCACAGTGCCCTGGGGAGCAGGGTGCAGCCCCTCTGTGCCCCGATCCACTGCCTTCCCCTCCCAGGGACGCTCAGAGGAGGGGCTCAGTGGCTGGGTGCTGGCGCAAAGTCAGAGCCTGAGAGCCCAGTGGGGTGACTCCAATTTCTTGGCCAGTCTTTGAAAGCATTGGGTCCCATCTGTCCTTCCACGGCCTCAGCACCCGCCTTGTACTGGGTATGAGACCCCTGGACGAGTCACAGACCACCGTCACCTGTGCTGATCGGAGCTGTGGAGCTCTGAGGGAGCAAAGGGAGGACTCCTGGAGGAAGAGGCATCTAAGTGGACATGGAGTGGAGTGAGGCAAGGGCAAGGGAACCCTCTCCAGGCTGAGGGGACAGCGGGCACCTCTGGGGAACCCAGTCAGAGCCACCTGCGGCTTCTGTGACTGCTCAAGCGAGTGGAGGCTGCGCCCTTCACTGAACGCTGAGCTGCTCCACGCCGTGGGCTCTTCAGATGGTCCAGAGAGCCATGACTAATCTTAACCCTTTCTGCAGGTGGGACCACTGAGGTGGAAAAACAATGAAGTCAACTTGCCCCCACAACGCTCTGCATCTAGACACGGGAAGGAGGCGTGACCGGGGAATTCTCGGGGGCCAGACGCAGTGACTGAGAAATGTCAGCGTGGAAGGTGATGGGTTCAGCTAAAGGGCACACACACAACAAACACAACAGCACAACACACCCACCCTTAACACACATGCAACACACTCACAACACACACATACACCCTTAACACATGCAACACACAACATACCCACAACACAAACACACAACACACAAACCCTTAACACACATGCCACACACACAGCACACACAATCCACACACCTTTAACACACATAAAACACACACAGCAAATACGACGACACACCTTTATCTCATATGCAACACACACAACATACATAGCACACACCATTAATACACATAACACACACAGCACATGCAGAACACACACCCTTAACACACACAACACCTGAGATCCTCACAACACTCAACACACACAGCACACACCCTTAACACACTTAACACACAGCACATGTACAACACACCCTTAATACATATGCAACACACACAACACACCCACAGCACACACAACACACACAACACAACACACACACAAGAATGTTGTCCCCTGTGAAAACGTTTATGGCCAGAATCCGCCACCACAGGCATGAGCAGAATCTTCCCGTCTTGGTAGCTCAGGCTGGGACGCTGGCCCCGTCTCTTTCCTGAGTGTTTCACTGGGCCAGTGACAAAGAGAAACAGTCTCTGCTCTTGCTCCCAGGGATCCTGTGGGAAAGGCTCACGGATTGCACCTGTTCTATCACTGTCTTCCCGTTCATCATCGATTGGCTCGAGCGGGCACCAGTAACATCTCCATATAACCTGTCTCATGCAAGCAGAGCCCAAGGGCACCTGCTTGCTCCAGGAACATAAAGAGCCTCAAACCATTCCATCAGGTCATGGGAATGAGCTCTATAATTGTTACTGGTATTTGGCATATCAAATACGACACGGGTAGCTTGCCAGGCTCTGCCGTGCACTGTTCTATATGTTTGCAAAAATCCCACAGGTAAAAACCAAATGTAGGTGATCAGAAAGTTGCTCACAGAAGAGTGAATCCCTGTCACTGCCATAGGGGAGGGGATGGGGGGGTTCCCTGGAGATGCACAGGGCTGGCTCCCGGTGCTGTGCTCAGGGGTCACTCCTGGTGGTGCTCGGGGACCATTCACAATGCCAGGAATTGAACCAGGCTTGGTCAGAATCAACATGAGTCTCGGGTGTGGGTAAGGGGGCCGGCAGAACCAGAGGTTTCTGAGGGAGGACAGGGATGCCGGGTGGACAGCACGGGGAGGGGGAGGAGACACACGGTATAGAGGGTTGAGCAAGTGCATGGTGTGGTCTGGGTGTCTTGAGTTCAAAGGTCACAGTGTCTAGGGTGCCAGGTCACACTGTGTGGAGTAACAGGTTATGGCCACTGAAAGTGACCAGATTGTGACTAAGGGGAAAAGTCACAGAGTCTCGGGGTAGCAAGTCACAGGTCTACAGGCAGATGTCAGGGTGACGGCTCAGGTGAGGGAGACAGGCTCTTGTGGGTGCATGACAGCCATGCTGCAGGCTGAGCTCAGTCCAACCAGACTCCCCACGCCCCACAGCCCCAGCATCAGATGCCCATCAGGGCTCCTAGTGGATGCCAGAGCTTCTGACTAATCAGCAGAATGACCCAGCCACCCACCCTGCTAAACCAACTCACAAAGGGAGCTGGAGAGGTGGTACAGTGAGGAGGGCCCGTGCCTTGCACATGGCCGACCGGGTTTAATCCTGGCACTGCATATGGTCCCCAAGCCTCAGCAGGGAGTGATCCCTGAGCACGGAGTCAGGAGGAAGACCACCAATAAGGAAATTAATTAATTAGCTGACTCACAGAACTCAGGTTTGCTGCCGGGGGAGGACCAGGGAGAGACATAGGGAGCATCTCCCAGCTACCCCGTCTAGCACCTGCCCATGTTCACAACCTAGAAACCCAGACAGCTCTTTTGTGTTACTGTGGGAGTTCCATTATCCGGAAGGGCTGGTGGAATTGTCACAATCAGTCCCCAGACCCTCTCTAAGACTGACAGTTTCCTTCTTACCTCATTTGTCTCTGTTGTCAAGTGGCTAACAGTGTTTCTCTTCATGCTTGTTCTATTCACCCATGGCTATGCCCCTCCCACCACCAGTGCCCAAGACCCTGTCCACTGGCTAGTGTCACTCCCAGTGTGCCTTGTCCCCCGCACAACCTCAGTCATCTCAGACTGTGTTTAGTCCAGGACGTTGTTGTCACCAGACACTGTTGCAGGTGACTCAGGTGAAGTGGGGGGGCAGAGAAATGCAACCTTGAGAAGGGGGTCTCCCTTTTCTGTCCCTACCTGCCTCAGTCTGCCAGAGAAGAGCCTGGGAAACTAGGGCAGACGAAAGTCTGCAGTGAGCCCTGTCCGGTACAGACCTTCCCTGTCTGAGCCCCCCAAAGCAGCCATCAAACCACACCTGGGTTCTAGTTGTTCCTCCCGGCGTGGGAAGTGATCCCTGCCACTCTGGGCACCGGGGTTTGGGCTGGAGTGAGGACTCGCACGGAAAGTAGCCCTAAATCCCACTCGGGGCTTTCCAGGTCCTTTGCTTTCGCTCACAGAAAAGAATTTTAGGAGAACAGTGAATTAAAATGGTTTTCTTTTAGGGACAGTGAATACGGAGAGATAGAGACTAAGTGGGCTGCTCCCGACAGGAAGGCCAACAGCCCCCGGGTGGAAATGCAGCCCAAGCCCAGTATGGGGGAGCTCCCTCTTGCTTTTTGCAGATCAGTTTTAAGGGTTTTTCTCCCCAACTATCCCCACATGGGACTTTCTACCTAGTTAAGGGTCTGTTGCTACGCTAATGACAAGCGGGAAGAGCTTGACACCTTCAATGTCCACCTCCATGTCCTATGACCCTCTGTCCCTGCTGGAGCATCTCTCTGCAGTGGGGTCCAGCCTGGCTGGTGCTAGGAAAGTCTTATCAGGCCTCAGTCCCTGTGCCCACAATGTGGATGTGGCCAGGATGCTTTCGACTGCCTCGAGGGCTAGTGACCGAGCAACTACTTCATATCCCATCTTGGCTTTCTGTGCCAAGAGCTTGTCGACCCCCGCCCCACCCCCTTCTCCCATCAGCCAGCTCCACACACAGTCCTTGCTCTGTTGCTTTACACACCACAGGAGAATGGGGCCGCCTGGCACCTGTCTTTCCCCTGGCTTCTCTCCCCAGAGACCCCCCTCCAGCTCCACTTAAGCGGAAGCAAAAAGAATTGATCTGGGAGCAGGAGCGATGGAGAGATAGGACAGGGATGAGACCTTGCCTTGCACACAGTCAACCTGGGTTGGTCCCCCGAGCACCACTAGGAGCAACTCCTGAGTGCAGATCAGATGAGTGCTCAGATCTCTGAGCACTGCCAGGTGAGACTCAAAAAAGTAAATTTTTTTCTTTTCTTTTCTTTTCTTTTTCTTTCTTTTTTTTCTTTTTGGGTCACACCCGGCGATGCTCAGGGGCTATTCCTGGCTCTGCACTCAGGAACTACTCCTGGCGGTGCTCAGGGGACCACATGGGATGCCGGGATCGAACCCGGGCCGACATGGGCCGCCACGCAAGGCAAACGCCCTACCCACTGGACCATCGTTCCAGCCCCCCCTATTTTATTTTCTTAAAAGAGAGAATTTTTTATTTTATTTTCTCTCAGAAAATTTTTATTTTCTCTCAGACATGGGGCAGAGCTGCTACTTGCTCTCCCTGTGCCCAGCTGCTCGTGAGGTGCCTGGGAGGCATGGCAGGTTCTAACCCTGGCCTGCCACCCCAGCAGAGCCTCACAACAAGCCAGACCACCCTCCCTACTCCATGGGGCCCGCCATTTTCCACATCCGACTTCATCAATAAATGCTTTATTCAGAGGTGACTACAACAGTATGCTACCCCGCACGGCAAGCCTGGCAAGCTGCTCCTGTAGTATTTGTGCCAAATACCCTAACATTTATATTAGGTCATTCCCATGACCTAATATAACGGCTTGAGGCTCTTTATGTTCCTGGAGCAAGCAGATGCCTTTGGGTTCTACTAGCATGAGACAGGACATATGGAGATATTACTGGTGCCCGCTCTAGCAAATAGATGATGAACGGGAAGATAGTGATAGTGATAGTGAAAAGAGAGAGCTGCTCTTTGCTCAGAGCGGAGCAACATCCCAGCTCTCCGCCGTGTCTGTGGCTCATGGTTTCTGTACCCACTCACTGTTGCTGGACGCTGGGTTACTCCCAATGTCCGCTGTTGTGAAGGAACCGTGTTGTTCATGGATCTTTTGTGCTCACCTTTTAGTTCTTTGGATAGATACTAAGAAGTGGAACTTCTGTCCCACGAGGGCTCTAGTTTCAGTGTAGGACTGAGGGTTTTCTACCGCTAACCCCAGAGTGGCTTCCTGGACAGCCTCCTTGTAGGTGATCTGGGGACTTCCCAAAGGTCACCCCCATCACAATAACAAAAGACATTGCTCTCATCACCCTGGAAAGTCCAGGCATTGAAGTGCTTGGTGCAGGAAACAAGGATGAAGACAGAGGAGCTATTTCTTGTCCTGGGTCCTCTGAGTGACAAATGCTGGCTTCCGGGAGGCAGAAAGGCAGAGGAGCTGCCTGGAGCCGGGTCACACAGGTGTTTGGGTCTTGCCCACCGCCCTGAGCCTGGGTCCTTCCCACACATGTCACAGCCTCTTCCCTCCATCTTGACATTTCCTTCCACCTCAGTGAACTCTGTCTCCACTGACCGTGTCACCCGGAAGGGACTCAAGAAGTAAACACAAGGAAACCAAAGCCAAACCCTGGCACATCGCTTGCAGGGGCTCTCTCCATGCTGCCCCCGTGGAAGTCAAGAGAGAAGAGCCGCTCTCCTGACATGGCCCAGAGAGAGTCGAGAGAAGAGCCGCCTCCTGACACGGGGCCCAGAGAGAGAGAGAGAGAGAGAGAGAGAGAGAGAGAGAGAGAGAGAGAGAGAGAGAAGAGTCGCCTCTCCTGACACAGGGCCCAGAGAGAGAGAGAGAGAGAGAGAGAGAGAGAGAGACCTGAGAGAAGAGCCGCTCTCCTGACACACTTCCCGTGTGGGGCCCAAGCAGAGGGGTAGCACCCACGCTTTAGGCTGATGAGAGCTGGGAGGTTTTGTGAGAGGGAAGGGAATATTCCAGAAAAGTCAGGGGTGCTGGAGAGAGTGTGAGAGATGCAGGAGGGGGCTTCCACATGACTCCCTGGGGGCATGGGGTCCCAGCCAGGCATGAGTCCCACCTGGGTGTGGTCAGGGTGGCCTTCGTTCAGAAGGGGGAGAGGAGAGCATGGAAACTCATCCTTTCATTCACCCACAGAAAGTGAACGGCGCATTCCAGACTGACAGCCCCAGCACTCAAGGGAGAGCAACCTCAGCCTGTATGTCAGGCCTCCTACACTCATCCCGCCAGGAATGGCACCATCTTCCCTTGTCTCACCCCTTCTCTCTCTGTATCAGCCTTTCCTTTTGGAAGAGCTGTTCCCAGCATCTTTCTATTTAGGAGGGCACTGCCTGGGATCCAGGGATCACTTTGTTAAATTGATGGAGTTCTCAAATGAACTCAGGTAATGGATTCAAGAGTCCTCACATGAAGGCCGACTGGACCCATCAGGGTCACTGGGGAGAAGAACCCCACCATCCCCCTGACCATTCTAGCTTTGACCAAGGAGACCCAAGTCAGGAGGAGGAGAAGGAGGTGGTAGGCGGTAGTATGTGGAGTTCAGCTTGGGGTCCACTGAGTTTGGGAAGTGGGAACATCCACCCAGAGATCATTTCACTTGTTCAGAAACCCCAGGACTGTCAATAGTCACCAGACACAAGGTGCTGTAGTATGCACCACACTGGGAGGACCTGAGCTCTCTTGGTGAGAGGCCTGGGAGCAGACACTTGTCCAAGAGCAGCTGACCTGGGACTGGAGTTTAGGCAGGATTTTGGCTATTTGGGAGATCCAAATAGATTACTTCATTCATTCATTCATCCATTCACTCATTCACTCATTCGACACATACTGAAGGACATGGCCTTCATGTTGGTCACTGCCCTGGACACAACACAGCCCTGTCTCATAAACTCTGATCAGGTGCAAATAGGGGCTGGTGCCACAGGACAGCAGATTTGCCATTCATGATGATGACCAGGGTTCAATCTCCGGCATCCCGCACAGTTCTCGAGCACTGTCAGGAGTAATTCCTGAGTGCAGAGTCAGGAGTAAGCCCTAGCATCACCGGTGTGGCTCAAACACCAAAACCAAAATAATCAAAAGATGCAAATAAAGGTCAGAATTAACTTCAGGGAACTCTGTGTGTGCGTATGTGCGTGTGAGTGTGTGTGTGTGTGTGTGAGTGTGGGTGCATCGGTGTGGTGTGGTGTGTGTGTGGGCAGGAGGATATGGTGAATAGTGTGTCTGTGGGTATGTATGAGTATATGAGAGTGTGTGGAGACTGTGGGGTATGTGTTAGTATGCGTGTCTGTGTGTGCGTGTGTGCAGGTACGTGTGTACGTGTGTACGTGCACAGGGGGGGATTTCCCATAGGAAATGAGCTTACAGAGAACCAAGAGGAGCAGAGGCCTAAGAACAAGCAGGACGTGGTCCCGAGGCAATGGCACAGCAGTGAGGGGTGCTTGTTTCACACTCACTGACCTGGGTTCCATCCCCGGCATCCCATATGGTCCCCAAGCACTTCCAGGAGTAATGCCTAAATTTTTTCTGTCCCAAAACTTTAAAAAAGAACAAGCATGACCAACATGACTGGCCAGGACAGACACGACTGGCCAGGCGGGCCTCGGCGCTGCTGTGGAGTGAGCTCAGTGCTTCCTGCAGGTGTGCTGGCGGTTTTAACAGAGCACAGGAGGAGCGGGCAGAGGGAGGAAGTGGGGAAAGAAAAGCTGTTGAAAGTAATTAAAGAAAATGAATAATAAAAAGAAACCACAAGAATAAACAGGGGAGATAGACGCTCGAGGGCTAGAGTGTTTTATTTGCATGTGGGAGCCTTAGGTTTGATACTGAGCACCACTGGAGCCTTTGAGCACCACCAGGACAGTCCCCCTACGCACAGAGCCAGGAATAATCCCTGAGCACCACTGAGTATGACCTTAAACAAACCAAAGACGGGGTCAGAGTGATAGCACAGCCGGGAGGGTGTTTGCCTTAGTACACGGCCAATTCGGTTTGATTTCTGGCATCCCAAATGGTCCCACGAGCACTGCTAGAAGTAAGTCCTGAGTGCAGAGCCAGGAGTAACTCCTGAGCATCGTAGAGTGTGACCCAACCCCCATAATAAAAAAACCAAAGACATAAAAAGCCAAAAAGGCAAATAAACACCCTCTCTGCATCTTCAAACTTGTCTCCTCAGGATCACAAAGTGGTTGCCAAGCTTCCACATGTCACAGCCAGAACAGAGGAGGCAAGGGCTGTCTCCCTAAGTTGCTCCCTTTTTTCAGAAAGGACAACTGCTGGCCTGCCCTGCAGCACCCCTGGGGGCAGGACAGACACCAGACTTGGCTTCCCAGCTAAGAATCCAGCAGGAAATGCCAGGTCCTACAGTGCGGGTGATTTCAGTGCAGAGGAGTGAGTGACCAGAGTCAGGCCGTGGCTGGAATCAAAGGTCAGAGGTCAGTGTGTGGCTGGGGTCAGTCTGCAGCCAGGACGAAGCCCAGATCCCTAGGCCAGGAATCATGTTTGAGTCATTCCGTGGTTGGCCTCTGGAGCCAGGATTAAAGTGTGGGGTTGCATACACGCATGAGGAGAAGCACACAAGCCGAAACCCCTGCAAATCTGCTCCTGCCGGGCCCAGGGGCACCACCCAGCAGCAGTGGGGGGTGGCGCCGGAGTCTGTGCTGGCCTTCTGCTGCCCTCCAGGTGTTTCGCAATAAAAGCACCTTCAGTTCAGGGGGTCACATCCCCCTCATCGTCATCTGGACCCTCACCTCTGCCTCAGCTATGGGCCCTTTATGTTCCTGGGCCACATCGTGATGCTCAGGGCTTACTCCTGGCTCTGCACTCAGGGGTCACTCCTAGTGGTACTCAGGTCCTCACCGATGAGGAAGCAAAGCCCAGATAGGTTGTGGCTGAGCTGGAGCCCACAGCTGGCCCAGGAGCTCCCCAATAACCTGACTCAGGTTTCAGGGGCCGGGAGAGGAATGCAGAGGAGAAGGAGAGGTGGGGTCTGCTGTGAAGGCCGGGTGGTGTGGAGATGAAGGCATGGAGGGTGACCCAGGTCTTTCAGGCCTGGACCTGACGCCACAGACCCAGACTGGGACCGATGTGCACCAGCAGAGGGCAGCAGGGACAAAGGAACGGGCGAAAGACAATCCCATCATGTGAAGGCAGAAGGGATAGTACAGCAGGTTGGGCGTTGGCCTTGCATGAAGCTGACTGGGGTTCAGTCCCAGCACCCATATGGTCCCCGAGCACCGCCAGGAGTATTCCTGAGTGCAGAGCCAACCGCTGTTTGAATCTGCCTGTTTGTTGTTTGGGGAGAGTGGGGATAGTTGTGGACACGCCTGTTCCTTTGTCCCTGGCTTCTCTACCTGGTTCATGCTGTACTATAGAGCCCAGCCTCCATCTCTATTCCATGGTGACTTCTCCAGGCGAGCCTGTTACACCGAGTTGGACCCCGGGACAAAGTATCAGCAAGCAGAAACAGTGTCTGCACTGGGCCAGGTGTCCATGGGAGAGCGCCCAGAGACCATGTCGGTACTGGGCCAGGTGTCCATTGGGAGAGCGCCCAGAGACCGTGTCTGCACTGGACCAGGTGTCCATGGGAGAGCACCCAGAGACTGTGTCTGCACTGGGCCAGGTGTCCATGGGAGAGCGCCCAGAGACCGTGTCTGCACTGGGCCAGGTGTCCATGGGGAGCGCCCAGAGACCGTGTCTGCACTGAGCCAGGTGTCCATGGGAGAGCGCCCAGAGACCATGTCTGCACTGGGCCAGGTGTCCATGGGG